>JAJKKK010000160.1:0-17000 GCA_022432375.1 Nemania sp. FL0031
TGCTTTTTATGCTTATATTAAGCCTTAGTTAAATAGCATATATTTATAACGTTTATTAAATTGTTTTTATTTAGGTTTTTTTTATATTATTAGTTTATTAAAATTGTTATTTAGGCGGTTATTAATAATATTTTGCTTTATTTTAATAAAGCTATTAATATATTTAACTGCTTGCTTTTTTTTTTGCTTTTTTTTTACAAAAAAAATATTTTGTTTAATATTTTTTTTTTTTATTAGCTAAAATATAAAATTAATAAATTAGTTTAGTAGCTTATATAACTTTGCAATTTTACTATTTGCTTTTAAAGCGTTTGTTATTATTATAATATTATTAGTAAGTTTTATAACGTATTAAAATTAGCTATTAATAAAAAAGTTTTTTAGTATAATATTATATATGTTATTTTTATGCGTATTTTTTACTATTGCTATATTTATTTTTTAATATTTATTATATATTTAGCTTTTAAATAATATTTATAATAATTAATTTGTTTATAATTTAAAAAAAATATGTATGCTTTTTTATAATTTTTTTTTTTTTTATTAAATATTAAATATTATAAGCTAGCTATTTAATACTATATTAAGCTATTAATTTTATTAAAGTTTTTTAAATAGCATATTATAAGTTATATATAAAAATAAAAATAAAAAATATATAAATTTATTATATATAGTATTTTTAAAACAAACAAAAAAGTAATTAATAATATAATATATTAAACAATAATAAATAAGTATATAAGCAAGCAAAAAGCTAGAAATAAATATTTGTTTAGTAGTATAAGTTTTTAAAAAAAAGCTAAAAAAAAAAAACGAAAATAGTAAAACAAATAATAAAAACAAAAAAAAAGTTTAGTTTAATGTTAAAAAAGTATAAATAAGCTTAAATATTATATATATTTAGTTTTTTAAGTAATATAGCTTTAAAAATAAAAAAATAATAGTAATATAAAATAAAACAATTAAATTAAGTATACTTAGTTCTAATAAAAAAAAGCAATATAAAATATAATAATTTAATTAAGTAAAAGTAAAACTAACTAAAAAGGCAATATAAAATGCAGCAAATTAATTAAGTATAATAAAACTAATAAAAAAAGCAATATAAAATAAAAACAGCTAAAAGTATTTGCTAATAAAACATTTAATTAAAGTTAGGTTTAATTTTTTTTAGTGCTAAATAGTTTTTATATTTTAGTTTATTTAAAGCAATTAAATTAAGTATAAAACAAATATATTAAGTATTACTAAAAATAAGTTTAAAAGTAAAAAAAATTATTGTTATTAATAAAGCTATAAATTTAAGTTTACTGTTTTAAACTAGTTAGTTTTATACTTAACTAATATAGTTAAACTATACTAGCTATATATTAGTTAAGCTATATAATACTTATTTAAGTATAAATAGTTTTAATAAAAAAAACAATACAAAATATAGCAAGTTAATTAAATATAATAAAACTAATAAAAAAAGCAATATAAAATATAGCAAGCTAATTAAGTATACTTAGTTTTAATAAAAAAAGTAATATAAAATGCAGCAAGTTAATTAAGTATATTTAGTTTTAACAAAAAAAGCAATATAAAATATACTAATTTAATTAGGTATATATAAAACCGATAAAAAAAGCAATATAAAACTATAAAAACTAACAAAAAAAGCAATATAAAATGCAGCAATTTAATTAAATATATTTAAACGTATAAAAAAAAAACAAATAATTTTTACTAAATTAAAATGCAAGCTTGCGGAAAACTTTAACCCGCAGCGTTAATAGATTATAACTTTTATAACTAAAGTTAAATATTAACAATATTTTTGCTAGCAAAAAAGCTTAAAAAATTTTTAAAACTTATAATTAAATAAAAAATTAAAATTTTTTAAAAATATATAAGTTTTATTTTTTATATTACTATTATAATAAAACTAAATATAATATTTATTATAGTTTAATTATTAAAATATTTAATTAATTTTAAACTAAAGTATTATAAAATAGCTAAATAAATAATTAAATATGCTTTTATTTTTAATAAATAAATTTATAAAATAAATAAAATAAAAGTTATTTATAGTTTTTAATTTTTTATTGCTATTATTATAACTTAATTAAAAAACGCTTTTTTTTTATTTAAAATATTAGCATAAATTTTTTTTTTATTATACTTTATTAAATTAAAATAAGCTTGTTTTATTTAAAAATAGTATATTTATTTATTTACTTTATATTTTTATACCTACTTTTATATTTTTATATTTTTATATTTACTTATTTACTTTTATATTTATTTATTTACTTTTATGCTTATTTATTTATTTTTATATTTATTTTTATATTTATTTATTTATTTTTATACTTATTTTTATACTTATTTATTTACTTTTATACTTATTTACTTTTTTTTTTTTTATATACTTTTTTTTTTTTTTTTATATACTTTTTTTTTTTTTTTTATATACTTTTTTTTTTTTTTTTTATATACTATTTTTTTTTTATATATATATTTTTTTTTTTTTATATATTTATTTTTTAATATTTATTTATTATTTTTTATTTATAAAATAATATATATATATAAACTAATGTTTTAGCGTTTTAGTATAAATATAAACGTTTTATTACTAAAACATTAAAAATATTTATTTTAATAAATAATAATAATTTTAATTATATAGCTTATATAAATAAATAGTTTGCTAGTTTGTTTATTTATATAAACTATATAAAAGTTTTATAAGTTTTAAAAAATATAAATATATATTTTATACTTAATTATTTAGTAGTTTTTATTAAACATATTTATAATTATTAACTTAAATATTTTAATTTATAACTTTTATTAAATATATTTATAGCTTTTAAACTAAATATTTTAATTTATAAACTTTATTAAATATATTTATAGCTATTAAACTAAATATTTTAGTTTATAAGCTTTATTAAATATATTTATAGCTTTTAAACTAAATATTTTAGTTTATAAGCTTTACTAAATATATTTATAGCTATTAAACTAAATATTTTAATTTATAAATATATTAGTTATATTAATTTTAAGCATATAAATTATATAATAAATAATTTAGCAAATTAATAACTAAATTAAAAAAATATATAAGCTTTAGCTTATTTATAATTATTTAGTAATTTATGTTTTATATACTATAGTATAATTAAATGTTTATTGCTAACTAATTAACTTAAACCTTAAGCTAAGCTTTTTATTAAGCTACAATTTGTTAGTTAACTATTAATAACGCTTTTAATGCCTTTTTTTTTATATAAAAAGCTAAAACGCTAAAAATAGCTTTTTTTTTTAATATTAAACCTATATTTTTTCGTTTGTATAATAATAACGCTTTTTAATTAAGCTTTAAATAATAGCTATAAAAACGCTTTTGTTATGCTTTTATTTTAAGCTACAAGCAAGTTACTAAAACCTATTAAGCTATTTAGTTTGCTAAAGCTATTTAGCTTACTGCTATATAACAAGTTAACCGATTTATATATTAGTTAATTTTTTAAAATGCTTTAATAAAAACTTTTTTTTTAACTTTTGCAATATTAATGCTGGTTTTATTTATTTGTTTTAACTATATTTTATATTTTTTTGCAGCTTTAAAAATTGCTAAATACTAACAATTATTTAAATATATAAAATTATATATTAAAATAAAATAAATTTTATAATTATAATTAAAATTATTTAAATTTTATAAGCTTAGTTTTTTAACTACTTTTAGCAGTTTAAAAATAGCTATAGCTAAAGCTATATTTTTAAGCTTTACTATAGTTATTAATAATAATAGTAGTATTGTTATAAAAAGTATAATAGTAATAAAAGTATAGTTATAATAGCAGTAATAAAAAGTAAAAAAAATAACTGTTTTATAAGCAAAGCTTTTATTTATTTTTTATTTTTATAGCATTTTTATTTAAATTTAAATATATATAGCATATTAAATAAAGTTTAGTTAGCAAGCTTAAAACAGCTACTTTTTTGCTACTTTTTTAACTAAAATTTAACAATTAAGCACGTTAGTTTTTTTTTTTATATATTATTAGCAATTTGTAATAAAAAAAAGTTTAGCTTAATATATATACTAAAAGTTTAAAACTGCGCTTGTTACGATAGCTATATAAAATAATTTTAGTAAAGTTATTAAAAATTTATATTATATTCGTATTATTTATATAAATAACTATATAGCAATAATTATATATTTATAACCGATTTTATTATATAAAAATAATTAGGTATAAAAAAAAAGCAAGTATTGCATATTTAATATTTTAATAAAAATTAAACTATAATAATAAAAAATTAAAAAAGTATATATATATATAATATTTTTATAAAACTTTTTTATTTTTATATAGCTATTAATTTTAATAAAAAATAATCTAGCAAAATAAAAAAACTTTAAAAATAATCTAATAAAATAAAAAAACTTTAAAAATAATTAAACAAAATAAAAAAACTTTAAAAACAACAAAACAAAATAAAAAAACTTTAAAAACAATTAAGCAAAATAAAAAAACCTAAAAAATAACCTAGCAAAACAAAAAAACCTAAAAAACAAATTAATAGTTTGTTTTTTTAAAGCTTTAAATATATATAATTAAAGTTAAAAAAAAATATATATATTTTAAATTTATTTTAATGTTTATTTTAATGTTTATTTTAGCTTTATTTTAGTGTTTATTTTAGCTTTATTTTAGTATATTTTAATGTTTAATTAGCAAATTATTTATATAGCACTTATTTTAATTGCAACTTTAAGCTATTAAAATATTTTAATTATTTATAATAAAAACTAAATAAAGTATTAAATTGTTTATATATTTTTTATTTAAAACTTAATTTAATATAGTATAACTTGTTACTAAAACTATATAAAGCTATGTTTATTTTAATAGCTTTAACTAAAAAAAGTTAAAAAATAATAATAAAATAAAAATAAAAGCGTTTTTACTTTTAGTTATAAAGGCTTTTAATATATATATAATTAAATTTTTAGTAATTATTTTTAAAAAATAAAACAAAAAAGCTTAAGCTTTTATAATTGCAAAAAACGCTTTTTTTATAAACAATTTTAAAACTAAACATTTATTTTATAAATATATAATATTTTTGTTTAAAAATATAATTTTTTAAAAAGCTATAAAACAATTTATAGTTTTTATTTTAATTATAAAAGTTAAAATAAATATTATAGTTATAATTAGTAAAAAAATAATAATATTTTAAAAATTGTTTTAAAATATTATATTTAATTTAAAAAAGTTTTAAAAAATTAAATTAAATAATATTTAAGTTATTTATTTAATAGTTAAAACTAATAAAAAAATAAACATTTAGCTAAAATATATTAATATTTAAAATATATAGCTTTATTAAAAACAAATAAAAAAAATGTTTAATATAATATATTTATTAATAAATTAAATACTTGCTAATAAGCTTACTAAATAGTTATTAAAAGCTTGCTTTAAATATTTTAAAACTTTTATTAATTTAAAAAATATAAGTTATATAATTTTAAAAAACAATTAATAAGCTTAAAATTTTTTATTATATTATAATAATAAAAATGTTTTAAAAAAGCTAAATAGTAAAATAAAAAGCTTAATAAATATAGTTGTTAATTTTTACTTATTAAACGTTTAATTTAATATAATTTTTTAAAGTTTTTAAAGCAAAAAATAAATACTAACTTTTTTTTACTATATTTATATTATATTATAATAGCATATTTAGCATAAAAAAAAAAAAAAAAAAAAAAAAAAAAGCATTATAAAAATAACGGCCTATATAAAAAAAGCAAAAAAAAAATAAACAAAGCAAAAAAAAAAAAAAAAAAACAAAGTAAAAAAAAAAAAAAAAAAAAAAAAAAAAAAAAAGCAACAATAGCATATTAAAATAATAATATTATAAACAGCATAAATAAAGTGCTAATATATATACTAAACATAGTGCAAATAAATTAGCATAAAAAAGCAAGCTTTTAAAATTATAAGTTAGCTTAAAACTTTTAAGCTTTTATTTTTAAAAGCTTAAAAAAAAAATATTTATAATAATAATACTATTTTTAATAGCTGCTATAAAGCAAACAACTAAAACTATAATATAGCAAAAGCTATAATATTAAAATTAGCTATAAAGTTTTTAAATATTTTTTAAAAGCTTTTAAGCTTATTTTTTACTTATAAAAACTTATATTTATATTTATAAAAGTATATAAAATAATGTTAACTATAGCTAGTAATATTATAATAAGCTTTTTTAAAACTATTGTTTTTAAAAATAGCGCTAAAATAGTAATAATATAGCTTAAGTTATTTTAAGCTATAAATAACTAGCAAACATTTAATAAAACGTTTATTAGCATTTAAATATAAAACAATTAAAATTAACATATTAAATATAACTAGTAAATTATTATTATTATTACTATTAATGCTACTTTTATTATTATTAATAGCAAGCTTAAGCTTAAAGTTTTTATTATTATTATTATTAATAACTAATAAATTATTAGCTAAGCTAAAAATAAAAAGCATAAAAAAAATAAAAATATAGCAAACTAAAATAAAAAAAGCAATAAGTTTAGTTTTATTATTATTATTATTATTAAAATTATTATTTATAATTAAAAAAAAAATAAAGCTTAAAAAAAGCTAGCTTTTTAATATAGCGCTATAAAATATATATAATAAAAAGCAATAATATTGTTAACTTTATTTTTATTAAGCTTTTCTTTTAAAAAAAGCATATTTTTTATTTTAATATTTTTGTTAGCTAAATTAATAAGCATAAAAGCAAAAATAATAAAAACTAAACATATAAAAAGCTAAAACTATTTTAAAAAAATAAAAATAGCATATAAATAATATAAAGCTTGCTTAAAAATAATACTATTAAAACATTAGCTTTAAGCTTTATAAACTTTAAAATAAAAAAAAAACTTATAAAATAATATTTTAGTTTAATATAATTTATAATAAAAAATTAAGTTAGTATAAATATTTTTAAAAATTAAACAAACAAGCAATTAAGCTTTTTTTAAAAATAAAAGCGCTTATAATATTAAAAGCGCAAAAAAACAAAAATAAAAATAAGCTTTAAAATAAACTTATAAAAAAAAAAATAAAAAAAAAAAAAAAATTAAAATAGTTATTTATAAAACTAAAAATTTTTAAGTTAGTATATAATTTTATAAAAAGCTAAAAGCTTTATAAAAATATTTATAAAGCTATTTAAATAAAAAAGCTAAAAAAAAAAAAAAAAAAAAAAAAAAAAAAAAAAAAAAAAAAAAAAAAGCTTAAAAATTAAGCATAATACTAAAGTATTTTACTAGTACAGCAAAATTTTAAAGCATATATTACCTAGGCTTTTTTTTTATTTATTTAATGTTAATAGCTTTATAAAATACTTAAATATTATAAAAAACAGTAGCTATTGTTTTTTAAATATATAAAGCAACTAATTAAAAAAACTATTAATTAATAAATGTTATTTATATACTTAAATATTTATAAAACAATTTTAATAGCTTATTTTATTAAGCTTATTTTATTTATTTAATAAAATTATTTAAAAAAATAGTTATAATTGCTAAATTAATTAATTAAAAAACTTTAAATTTTTTAGTAAAAAAAATTATTTATACGTTTTATATATATAAATATAATAAAATAGCTAAACAAATATAAGTTTAGTTAGCTAAAAAGTATATAACAAAAAAGCAAGTTAAATAAAGCTTACTAAAAATAAACCAAACAAATATTTTTTTTTAGCTTATAAAACTTTATACTAAAGCTTTTTTTTTTAAGCTTAACAGCTTTTATTTTAAACATTTAAGCTTAAAAGCTTAAAAGCTTTAAAATAAAGCCTTAAAACTTAAAAAAAAAAAACCAAAAGCTAAGCTTACAAGCTAAATAACTTTTAAGCTTTTAAGCTTAAGCTTTGTTTAACTAAGCTTTATTTTATAAAGCTTTTATATATAATATATAAATTTAAAAAATTAAAAAAATTAAAATAGTTTTTAATTAATTAAGCTTTATTTTTAATAAACTTTTTATATAACTTTAATATAACGCTAGTTTAATTTTACTTTATTAAACAGTTTAATATATATAATACGTTAAATATTTTATATTAAATTTTTGTTTTTTATTTAATATTTTATAATGTTTTATATAAATAAAAATATATTAATATTTATAAATATTTAAACTTATAAGCTATATTTAAAGCAAAAATTAAAGCATATAACATTAAAAACTTTAAAGCAAAAAATATATAAGCTAAAAAAAATATATATATATATATATAATTAATTATTTTTTTTATATAATATTTAAAATAAACAAGTTAAATTTATAAAATTATTTATTAATATTTAACTTTATTAAACTAATATTAAAAATAAAAAGTTTATAGTTATTTTTAAAAGTAACTATTATTTTTTATTATAAATAATAATTTAAAGCAAATTATTTAAAAAAATTAAAAAACTTAAAATTAAATTATAATAAGCTAATATAACTACTAAAAAAAAAAAAAAAAAAAAAGTAAGCTTTAGCTTTTATTGTTTATTATTTTACTAAAGCAATATTATTAAAATTTTTTTTAAATATATTAAATATACTTTTATATATATTTTATATATTTAAATTAATAGTTTTTTTAATAATTTAATTTTATAGCAAATATATATTTAAGGTTTTAGTTTATTTATAGTTACTTAGTGATTTGTGTTTTACGTACTACGGTATAATTAAATATTTATTACTAACTAACCAACCTAAACCTTAAGCTAGGCTTTTTATTAAGCTGCAATTTGTTAGTTAGCTATTAATAATGCTTTTAATGCTTTTTTTTTTATATAAAAAGCTAAAACGCTAAAAATAGCTTTTTTTTTGCATAGTAATAATGCTTTTTAATTAAGCTTTAAACAGTTAGCTATTAAGCTATTTAGCTTGCTGCTATATAATAAGTTAACCGCGTTTAACTATACTTTAGATTTATATACTGGTTAATTTTTAAAGTATTTTAATAAAAAAATTTTTTTTGATTTTTGTAAGCTTGATTTTTTTTACTGCGTTTTAGTTTATTTTAGCTTTTAGTTTATTTTAAGTTTTATTATAGTTTTTATTAAATTTTGTATATTTAAAATTGTTTAAATATGCTAGTATATATATAATAAAAAAATCGAGCTTTTTATTGCAGTTAAATTTGTTTACGTTTTAAATATTAAAATTTTTAATTGCTTTTAATAATTTAAAAATAGCTTTAGCTAAAGTTTTATTTTAAAAGCTTACTATAGTTATTAATAATAATAGTAATAATATTGTTATAAAGTGTATAATAGTAATAAAAGTATAGTTATAACAATAATAATAAAAAAGTAAAAAAAATAATTGCTTTATAAAACTTTTTGCTTATTTTTTATTTTTGTAATATTTTTATTTAAATTTAAGTATATGCGGCATATTAAATAAGGTTTAGTTAATAAGCTTAAAATAGCTATTTTTTTGCTACTTTTTTAGCTAAAGTTTAGCGATTAAGCGCTAGCAAATAATAAAGAAAAGTTTGGCTTAATGCGTACGCTAGGTTTGTTTTTCTAAAAGTTTAAAGCTATGCTTGTTATATAAACGGCTATATAAAATAGTTTTAGTAGAGTTATAAATAGCATTTTTTTTACGATAGGCTTAATATTTAAAGTTGTTAAAAATCTATATTGTATTTACGTTACTTATGTAAATAACTATATAGTAATAACTATATATTTATAACTAACTTTATTATATAAAAATAACTAGGTGTAAAAAAAAAGCAAGCGTTATATATTTAACGTTTTAATAAAAATTAAACTATAATAGCAAACATATATTTAATATTATAAAATAAATATATATTATAAAATAAATATAAGTTATAAAATAAATATAAGTTTAATTAAAGTTATAAAAAAAACTAAAAATATAAAAAAAATATATTAAGTATTTAATATTATATTTATAAAAAAAAATAGTTATTTTCTAAATAAATATTTTATTATAATAAAAATAAATAAAAAACAAATTTTATACTTTAATAATTGCTAATAATATTTAAATAATAAACAATTAAAATTAGCTTTTTAATGTTTTAAAATTTTTATAAACATTATTTTTTAAACAAAAAAAAATAGCAAAAAGTTTATTTTTATAGCTTTAAAATAAATTTATAATTATTATTTTATTAGTAATTTTAATTTTTAATATAAAATATATTATAAGCTAAAAAAAAAAAAAAATAGTACTAAAACTTTAAAATTATAAAACTTTATAAAAATTAAAAAAATAAAATTATAATACTTAAAAAAAAAACTTAAAAACTAAATTAATATAATGTTTATATAATAAAAGTAATAAATAAAACGCTTGTTTTTTAATTAACAATATAAGCTAATATAATTAAAATTATATTAGCTAATAAAATTAATTTTATTGCAAAAAAAAAAAGTAATTTTATAAAAAATAACTATTTATTTAACTTTAAATAAAAAATTTAAGTAAGCAAAAATAAAAAAAAGCAAATTGTTAGCTATATATTTAATAAAAATAATTTTTATAGCTATATTTTTACTATAAACTATACTTTTAAAAAGCTATTAAAAGCTACTAAATTTAAAAAAATTATAAAATATAACTATAATAATATTAAGTTAACTATAGTGTTTTAAGCTTAAATATTAAGTAAATAATGCTATAATAAGTTAAAAACTAACAATAATAACAAAAAACAATAATATATATAAAAACACTAAAAAAATACTAAAAAAAATGTTTATAATTATTATTTTATACTTTTTAAGCTAATATAATAACATTATTATTAACTTAATTTTTTAATATATTTACTTTAATAAGTTATTAAAATAATAATATATTAAACTTTATAATACTAAATAGTTAATTTAATTTATTATTATATTAAATTTTTTTGCTTTATTAATATTTTTTTTTATTTTTAGCACTAATGTTATTAGCTAGTAGCTTAAAATAGTTATAAACAACTTATACAAACATATTACTTTTATGCTTATTATTATTATTATTATTGGCTGCAAAAAATAAAAATATAGTTTTAATAAATTTATTTGCTAAATTAGGTTATTTTAAACTAGCAGCGCAGTTAGTTTTTTTAATTTATTTAAAGTGCTTTTTTTTTTTTAAATATATTTATACAAAAAATTAAAGCATTAAAGTTTAACTAATATTATATTATATAAAAAAAACATTAAAACAAAACATTATACTTTTATATAATTAGCAAATAAAAATCTAAAAGAAACATTAAAAATTTTCGTTTTTTTAATATATTTAAGTTTTATTTAAACATTAATAAAACTAAAAACCAACTAACAGCTTAATAATATATTTATAAAACGTAAAAGCGGTTAATATATATAAACAGTAATATAAATAAACTATGCAGTTTTTAAAAAAAGTTATAAGCTAACTTTTAAAAAAAAAGCGGTTTAAATTAAAAACTGCAATAAATTTATTACGTGTTTTTATTTAAAAGCATTATGCAACTTAATTTCTTATTATTTAAACGTTAAAATATATATAAACAATTAATTTAAGCTTTTTGTTTTAAAGTATATAATATTTAAACTAAAAAAAAGCTAGGCTTTACTAAAAATAGTACAAAATTAAATATATACTTAGTTATATAATTATTAAAATAAGTATAAGCTTTACTAGTTAAAAGTTATTATTTTTTTTTTATTTTGAGAAAAATTTTGTTTTGTTTTTTTTTATGCAAAAAAGGCCTTTAAAGTAGCGCTTAATAGCTTTATTATAATATTTAAAAAGTTTACGCTAAATAAACTTAGTTTGCTATTTATAGTAAACTTAATTTGTTATTTAAATTTTGTAAAATAAAGCTAATACTAGTATAACGTAATTTAAGTTATTATGCTTATATAAATTAACCTATATATATAAAAACTATTTAAGTAAAAAGCTTAAATAACTATTGTTACATAAGCAAATATTAAAATATGTTTTTACTAAACAATAGTAAGCTATATATTATTATAAATAATATACTTTTTAGTAATAAAAATATATTTAAACATTATAAGCAAATATTTAAATATTAAAGCAATTTTTTTATTACAAATAAATACCTGCAAAAATTACATTTTGTATAATAAAGTTTACCGTATATATATATATTTAATTAAAACCTAAAAAAATATACTAAAATAAATATAAAATGGTTAAAAAAAAAACTATATATTTATAAAAATAAACACTTTATTTTTTTATATAAAAAAAAACTTCGTTTTTAATTTAAAAAAAACAAAACATATTATTTTTTATAAAAAATATAAAAAAAAAACAATAAATATTATTTATAACTTTTAATATAAAAAACTTTTTATACTTTAGATTTTTAAAGCTAAAAAAGCTAAACAAATATGTTTATTTAAAATAATAATAAATATAAATAAATCTATAAAATTTATAGAATGCTAAACATTAGCTTTAATATTTTTTTTTTTATTATTAATTTTTATTTTTATTATAATAAGCATATAACTAGCTTGCTTTATACTAAAAAAAAAATATAAAATATAATAGCAAAAATAATATTATAAAAAGTTTTATGCTTTTTATAAATATAAAAACTATTTAAACTTATAGTATTATACTTTATATAAAAATTAAAATTTAATTAAGCAAAAACCTTGCAAAACTAAAAATTATTTTTTATTTAAAAATTTTAAACCTAATTTAAATATATATAAAACTTAACTTTATAAGCAATAAAACAAAAAAAAAAAAAACAATTATTATTATTTAAAAAAAACCAAAAAAGCTAAACTTTAAATACTAATAAACTTATTTGTTAGATTTTTTTATATATTTTTATTTATAAACGTATAACTAACAACTTTAGTTTTATAACTTTATTAATTATTAAAAAGTTTATTTAATAGTACAAATACTAACATATATATTAAACAAGTTTTTAAAATATAAACCTTGAACTTTGCTTTAGCTTTTTGCAACCAAACCTAATATATAGCAACGCTGCAATTTAAAAAACAATATAACTTAATAGTAAGCATTAAAAAACCTATGTTTAAATTTTAACATACACTTTGTAACAAACAAAAATATTATTTTTGTTAGTAATAATATAGATAACATGCTGCTTTTTTTGCTAAATATAAGTAATAATACAAACTAATAAGTATAATAAACTTTATTATTTTTTAACAAACTATTGTTTATAGCTTTTTTTAAATCTATAAATTATTTTAGCAAAAAAAGCATACAAAAAAAAAAAAAAAAAAATAAGTATAGTATTAATAGCTGCTAAATTAACAAGTATTGCTTTTTTAAACACGTTGTAAACTTAATCGGGCAGTAAACAACTAACAGAATTAAAAAAAATATAACTACTAATAAAAAAAAAAAAACAAAAAAAAATTAAACCGCTTAAAACTAATAATATTAAAAACGTTAAAATTTATAATTTATAAAACAAATTACACTAAATTTAAAGCGGTTAAACAAAAAAAAAAAAAAACCGATAATAATATTTGTGCTATTAATAATATATACTGCAAAAAAAAAATAATAATAAGCTTTACAATTATAACAAAAATAAAAATTTTTATAATATATATAAAAAAACAATTTGCTAAAATAAAATATGTTTTTATTAAGCATTTTATAACCGTTAAAGTTTTTTTTAGCTTGAATAAAAAAATCTATTTTGTTTACTTTGTAAATATAAATACTAAAATTAAAAAAAATTATTTAACTATAATATAAACATTGCTAATTAAAAATAATAAATAAAAATAACCTATTTATTAATTAAAGTTTAGTACTAAAGTATAACTTTAACTTTAGCAGTTAATACGCGTATATATAAACCTACCTAAAAAAAACAAAAAGGTTAGCCGACCAAGCAGCTAAAATATCTTAACTAATAAAATATAATAATGCAACCAAATGTAACATTAAAAACATTAAAATACTAAATACTATAGTTATAATATTATTTATATTTTTACTAAATAAAATATGCTTTTTATAATAATAAAAAGAATTATAAAAAATATTAATTAGCTTAATAATATTATTATAATACTTGTTTTTATTATTTTTAAATTATATATTATAAATAAAAAAGTTTAAATAAAAAAAATAAATAATACATTTAACAAAAAAATAAATATAACTATTAAAAAAATAATTATAAAAGTTTTTAAATTTATAAAAGTTTTAATATTATAAATTAATAAAATATTTTTAAACTTTAAAAACAAAAGCTTAAAAATAATTTAAATACTATTTAGTAATATTTTATATTTTATAAAACTTTAAATTTTTTTTTTAATATTACTATTGTTTTTTTAGCTACTTTTAAGCTTATTTAATAAATTTTTTATAAAACTTATATTAAAAATATTAAAAATTATAAAAACTAAATTAGTATTACTTTTAAAAGTTTGTTTTAAAAAAACTATAAAACTAAAATTATAAATTTTACTATATTTATTATTATAATATATTAAAATATAATAAAAAATTAAGCTACTAAAAATAAAAAATTGCTATATGCTATATTTATTTTGCTAGCTATTATAAAGCAAATAAAAAACTATATTTAATTATATTTTAAGTTTATAATTATTTTTAAATTAAATTTTAAAAGTAAAAAAATTATTATAATTATTAATATAAATATTTAATTAAATATTTTAATAAACTTTTATGCTATAAAATATTATTTAATAATATTATAGTTTAATTTTTATTAAAACATTAAATATATAATGCTTGCTTTTTTTTTATACCTAGTTATTTTTATATAATAAAATCGGTTATAAATATATAGTTATTACTATATAATTATTTATATAAATAACGCAAATATAATATAAATTTTTAACAACTTTACTAAAACTATTTTATATAGCTGTTTATTATATAATAAACATAGCTTTAAACTTAAAAACAAACCTAGCATATATATTAAGCTAAACTTTTTTTTATTATACGATTAATTGTTAAACTTTAGTAGAAAAAATAGCCAAAAAATAGCCGTTTTAAGCTTACTAACTAAACTTTATTTAATATGCTATATATATTTAAATTTAAATAAAAATGTTTGTTACTATAAAAATAAAAAATAAGCAAAAGTTTTATAAAATAGTTATTTTTTTTACTTTTTATTGTTATTATTATAATACTTTTATTATTATTATACCTTTTATAACAATATTACTATTATTATTACTAACAATATATTATAGCAAGCTTTTAAAACAAAGCTTTAGCTAAAACTATTTTTAAATTGCTAAAAGTAATTAAAAATTTTAATACTTAAAATATTAATAAGTTTAATAATATTTATAAACGCTATTTTATAATTATATATTTTTTTATATATTTAAATAGTTATTAATATTTAAAATTTTATAAAGCTATAATAAAAACTAAAATAAACTAAAGCAAAATAAACTAATATAAATCTAAAAATATTAAAAAAAAAGTTTTTATTAAAGCATTTTAAAAAGTTAACAAATATATAAATTTAAAGTATAATTAAACATAGTTAATTTATTATATAGCAATAAGCTAAATAGTTTAATAGGTTTTAATAATTTGTTTATAGCTTAAAATAAAAGCATAATAAAAGCATTTTTATAACTATTATTAACTATTTAAAACTTAATTAAAAAACATTATTATTACGCAAAAAAAAAAGCTATTTTTAGCGTTTTAGCTTTTATTATATTTATATAAAAAAAAAAGCATTAAAAGTATTATTAATAACTAACTAACAAATTGCAGCTTAATAAAAAGCTAGGTTAGTTAGTTAGCAATAAACATTTAATTATATTATAGTATATAAAATATAAATTATTAAATAACTATAAATAGGCCGAAGCTTATATTATTTAATAATATAAAATATTAATTTAGCTTAAAAAAACTTTTTTAATTAAAATAATTATATTTTTTATATTAAAATAATTAAAACTAAACTTTAGTTAGCAAAAAAATTAATTAATTTAGTTTTTTATATTATATTAATTAAAATTATAACTTTTTTACTTTTATTAAAAATAAACTTTATTATTAAAATATAAATAAGCTTATATTATTAAAATAATTATTTTAAATATAATATAAAATTTAATATTATTTAAATTATTATATTTATATTTAATTAAAATAAAAACTTTAAAGTTAATTTTATTAATATTATTAATTTATTAAAAAATTAAAAGCTATTTGTTTATTTAAAAATAAAATAAATAACAATTTTAAGCTTTTATTATTTAAAATTAAATTTAATAATAAATTTAATATTAATTAATAAAATTTTTATATATTTAAATATATATTATTAAACTATTATATAAATAAAAATTAACTTTTAAATAAAAATTATATTATATTTGTTTTTTTATTGCTAAATAAAAATAAAAACTTATTTAAAAAAAATATTAATTTAAATAAGTTTATTAAAATTAAAAACTTTAGTTTAAACAATAATAAAAAAATTATTATAAACTTAACTAATATTTAATTTATAAATATTATAAAAATAATAATTTAAAATATACTTTAAAATATAAAAGCTAAAAAACTTACTAAAGCTAAACAAAAAAAAACTATTAATTTTAAGTTTTTTAAGCATAAAAATATTAAATTTTATATAAATATTATATATAAAAATAAAATAAAAAAAATTAACTTTTAAAATAACATTTTTTTAAATAAAATTATATTTTTAAATATATATAATTAAAAAAAACTTAGCTTAAAAAAAAGTTATTAAATAAATAAGTTAAAAAAAATTATGCTTTGTTTAATTATAAACTAAAAAGCAATAAAATCTTTAATATTATATTAAAACTAAAAACTTTAAATAAAAATTTTAAACCTATTAATTATATA
>JAJKKK010000161.1:0-16871 GCA_022432375.1 Nemania sp. FL0031
ATATATAGTAAAAACCATTTAAACTTAAGCTTTTTTTAGGTTTTTAAAAAAAGTAGTAAATACTAATTGCTTTATTATAGCGCTTTATATAAAAAACAAGTAGTTAAAAATGCTTTATTGTGCTTTGTATATTAAATAATATGTTAATTTATGCTAGCTGTTAGCGGCCTATATTTTTATGTTAGCGGCCTATTTGTAGCTATATTATGCTTAATAAAAACAATTAGCAGAGCAGTAAAGTAGCCAATATATAATAAATCGGTTGTTAGCAGCTATATATACTGCTAAAAGCTATATTAATAGCTATTAGTAGCTATATATAGTTATTAGTATATAGTAATAAGTAATTAGTTATATAAAAAAAAGTTAAGCTACATATAGCTTGTATAGCTTGCTTTTTTTTTTGTATAGAAAAATTGTTGCTTATTTTTTTGTTTGCTTGCTAAGCTTTAGCTTAGCTATTTAATTGCAGTTTATTTATTTGCCTAGGTAGAAAATTTTAAATTGTTTTATTATAGCATTTTATATATAAAAAATAAATAGTTAAAAATATTTTATTGTATTTTATATATTAAATAATATACTAATTTATACTAGCTATTAATAGCTTATATTTTTATATTAGTAGCTTGTTTATAACAATATTATATTTAATAAAACAATTAACAAAGCAGTAAAATAGCTAATATATAATAAATTAGTTATTAGTAATTATATATATTATTAAAAAGCTATATTAATAGTTGTTTAGTAGCTATTTATAGCTATTAATATATAATAATTAGTAATTAATTATATAAATAAAAAGTTTAGCTATATATAGCTTATATTATGGTTTAATTCTTATTAAAACGTCGAATGCGCGACGCTTGCCCTCTCCTTGCACCCAGTTATTTTTATACAATAAAGTCGGTTGTAAATATACAGTTATTGCTATACAGTTCTATATATAGCTTATATATAGTTTGTTTTTTATTTTTATATAAAAAAGTTATTATTTATTTTTTTGTTTGCTTATTAAACTTTAGCTTAGCTATTTAATTATAGTTTATTTATTTGCTTAAGTAAAAAAAAAAAAAAAAAAAATTTAAATATATAAAACTATAAAAATAAAATAATAAATATATAAAACGTTAATAGTTATTAATAAGTAGCTATAATATAAATAGTAAATAATAAATAAACTATAATAAAAATTTTTTTATTTTTTTATATATATTAAAATTTTAGCAAACTAAAGTTATTAAACTATAAAAATATATAAATTAAATTAAACATAAATATTAATTATTAAATAGCTAAAAACTTATTTTTATTAAATTAGCAAAAAATATTACTTTTTAAAACTATTATAATAATAGTTAAACTTTAAGTTTATTGCTATTTAAAGCAGTACTTAAAAAAAAAACTATATTATAAAAAGCTTTATAGTATATTTATAAACTATATATAATAAAAACCACTTAAACTTAAGCTTTTTTTAAGGTTTTAAAAAAAGTAGTAAATACTAATTGCTTTATTATAGCGCTATATATATATAGTATATAAGTAGTTAAAAGTGCTTTTTTATGCCCTGTAAATTAACTAATGCATTAATATTTTGCTAGCTGTTAGCAGCTTATATTTTTGTATTAGCAGCCTGTTTGCAGCTATATTATGCTTAGTAAAGCAATTAGCAAAGCAGTAAAATAGCTATATATAATAATTTAGTTATTAGTAACTACGCATACTGCTAAAAGCTGTACTAATAGCTATTAGCAGCTATATATAGCTGCTAATATATAGTTGTTAATAATCGGTTATATAAAAAAAATTAAGCTATATATAGCTTATATATAGCTTGTTTTTTTTTTGTGCAAAAAAGTTGTTATTTACTTTTTTATTTATATACTAAACTTTAGCTTAGCTATTTAGTTATAGTTTATTTACTTGCTTAAGTAAATTTTAAAACTATTATAAATATATTTAATAATATTTTAAAATATATAAAAAGTAAAATTAAAAAAACGTTTGCTAAAAATTTTAATATAATAATAGCATTTTTTTAAAACTATATATTTAAACTTAAAAACTTAATATAACCGATTTGTTTAAATTTAATATAATAATTAATATTTTATAGTTATTTTTTATTAAAATATATATAAAAAGTTTAAAAAATAAAATTAAAACAAATATAAATAGCTAAATTATAAATATATTTTAGTTAAATAGTAGTTAAAATATATTAGGTATTTTTTTTTAGTATAAAAATATTAACAATAATATTGTAAAAAAACAAACTATATAAGTTATATATACCAAACGTTTTATAAATATATTTTAAATATTAGCTAAAAATTATATTTAGCGCGCTAAACGCTTTATAAATATATTTTAAATATTAGCTAAAAGCTATACTTAGTTAAAATTTTATATAAAATTAATTTTTTAAATAAAAATAACTTTTTAATATTATTTTTTAAAACTAGTATATTACTTTATAAAGCTATTATAATTAAATATTAAACTTAACTTTTATACTTTTTTATTTTTATATATATAATTTATAATATAATATTTAAATAGTTAAAAAGTAAGCAACTATAATTATATACTATTAAGCTTTAGCTTATTTATAGTTACTTGGTAATTTGTGTTTTATGTACTACAGTATAATTAAATGTTTATTGCTAACTAACTAACTTATTAAGCTTTCTATTAAGCTATAATTTGTTAGTTAGCTACTAATAATGCTTTTAATGCTTTTTTTTTATATAAATATAATAAAAGCTAAACCGCCAAAAATAGCTTTCTTTTTTGCAATAATACTTTTTAATTAAGCCTTAAATAGCTGCAAAAATGTTTTTATTATGCTTTTATTTTAAGCTATAGCTATTAAGCTATTTAGCTTGCTGCTATATAATAAGTTAACTGCGCTATTAGCGTTTAACTATACTTTAGATTTATATATTAGTTAATTTTCTAAAGTGCTTTAATAAAAACTTTTTTTTTAACTTTTGCAAGCTTAACTTTTTTTACTGCGTTTTAGTTTATTTTAGCTTTTTAGTTTATTTTAAGTTTTATTATAGCTTTATTAAATTTTAAATATTTAAAATTGTTTAAATACACTAATATATATATAACAAAAAAATTAAGCTTTTAATTGCAGTTAAATTTATTTATATTTTAAGTATTAAAACTTTTAATTACTTTTAGCAATTTAAAAATAGCTTTAGCTAAAGCTTTGCTTTAAAAGCTTACTATAATTATTAATAATAATAATAGTAGTAATATTATTATAAAATATATAGTAATAATAAAAATATAGTTATAATAGTAGCAATAAAAAGTAAAAAAAATAACTGTTTTATAAGCAAAGCTTTTGCTTACTTTTTATTTTTATAGTTAGCAGCAAATATTTTTATTTAAATTTAAATATATATAGCATATTAAATAAAGTTTAGTTAGTAAGCTTAAAACAGTTATTTTTTTGCTATTTTTTTTGCTAAAGTTTAACAATTAAGCATATAATAAAAAAAAGTTTAGCTTAGCATATATATTAAAAGTTTAAAGCTATATTTGTTATATAAATAACTATATAAAATAGTTTTAGTAAAGTTGTTAAAAATTTATATTATATTTATATTATTTATATAAATAACTATATAGCAATAACTATATATTTATAACCGACTTTATTATATAAAAATAACTAAGTATAAAAAAAAAGCAAACGTTATATATTTAATGTTTTAATAAAAATTAAACTATAATAAACTATAATAATTATATACTATTAAATAGTTAAAAAATAACTATAATAAACTTAAAAATAATTTTTATTTATTAAATTAAAAAAAAAATTTATTAAACAAAAATAATTTAAATAATTTTTTAGATTATTTTAAATTAAAACGGCTATTATTATAAAAAGTTTTTAAAAATAAACAGCTATTTAATAGTTAAAAAGCGCTTACAATAAAAAAAATACTATAATAAGCTATATAATTAATAAGCTAAAATATATAGCTAAATATATAACTAATAAAATTATTAAACTTAATAATTAATTAAAAAACAACTAAAAATAATACTAAAAAGCTTGTTTATAATTATAAAAAGCTTACTTAAAAAACTATAATAGCTAAAATTAAAAATTAAATATTAGCTATTAAAAAAAATAACTAATAAAAGCTAAAATATAGTAATATTATTTAAATTATATAAATATTAAGCTAAATTATATTTAATATTTAAACTAATTAAAAATTATATTATAATATACTAAATTATTTAAACTGTATAGCAATAACTGTATATCTACAACCGACTTTATTATATAAAAATAACTGGGTGCAAAAAAAAGGCAAGCGTTACACATTCGACGTTTTAATAAAAATTAAACCATAATACTAAATTATTTAAAACTAAAATTATAAATTATATTAGCTAATTTTTAAAAGTTTATTAAAAAAAAAATATATAAATTTTAAACTATTTAAATATATTTTTTATATATAATTTATAAAACTATAACAAAAAAAAAATAAAACTTTTTAAAAATTTTTTTTTAAAATAGCAAGTTTTAATATATAAGCTAAAAAAAAAATGCTAATTTAAAAATAATTTTAAATTAATATTTAACTATTAGTATAAGCTATAAAAAAATATTAAAAAAGCATTTATTTAATAATAAATTTTATTTAAAAATATTATAATTATATTTTATAAAGCAAAAAAATAATAAAATATTTAATAATAAAACAAAAAAATTAAGCTATTTATAAAAAAACTATATATTAATAGCTTAATAAAAAATAATGCTTTTATAAATAATATTTAAATAAAAAGTTTTTAAAATTAAACTTATAAATAAAACAAATAATAATAAAATAATAATTATAATAAATTATAATAAACAAATAGCTTTAATTTAATAATTTGCTATTATTATAGCAAACTAAAACATATAATAAAAAAATATTATAAAAAATAAAAAAAATAATAATTAAAAAATAATTATTAAATATAAAAAATATAATTATTAATATTTAATAGTTAAACTTTAAGTTTATTGCTATTTAAAGCAGTATATAAAAAAAAATCTATATTATAAAAAGCTTTAATAGCATATTTATAAAGCTATATATAATAAAAACTACTTAAACTTAAGCTTTTTTTAAGTTTTTTAAAAAAAATAATAAAATTTAATTGTTTTATTATAGCGCTTTATATAAAAAATAAATAGTTAAAAAGTTTTTTTTGCGCTTTATATATTAAATAATATGCTAATTTATATTAGCTATTAATAGCTTATATTTTTGCGTTAACGGCTTGTTTATATTAGTATTATACCTAGTAAAATAATTAACAAAGCAATAAAATAGCTAAATATAATAAATCGGTTATTAGTAGCTATATATATTATTAAAAGCTATACTAATAGCTATTAGTAGCTATTTGTAGCTGCTAGTATATAATTATTAAAAATTGGTTATATAAAAAAAAGCTAAGCTATATATAGTTTATATATAGCTTGCTTTTTTTTTTATATAAAAAAATTATTGCTTATTTTTTTGTTTGCTTGCTAAGCTTTAGCTTAGCTATTTAGTTGTAGTTTATTTATTTGCTTAAGTAAAATAATTATTAATATTTAAATAACTAAAATATATTTAAAATATAACAAAAATAGCTTAATTTAATGCTAAAAAAAAGCTAAAAAACAAGCTAAAATAGCTTAATATATTTAATTTATTTTAGTTAAAAATTTTAAAACGTTTAATATAAATAAACTATTTTAAGTATTAGCTATATTATAATTAAATAATATTTAATTATTAAAAAATATTATTATAAATTTAAATATAAAAATTTAAATAAATATAATATATAAAAACTTAAATAAATATAATATATAAAAACTTAACAAAAAAAAAGCTTTATATAATAAATATACTAATTTTATACTTTTTTAAACTAAGCAATAAAATATTTAAATATTAAAAAATATATAAAGCTATTTTAATAGTTAAACTTTAGGTTTATTGCTGTTTAAAATAATACATAAAAAAAAAATTATATTATAAAAAGCTTTAATAGTATATTTATAAGCTATATATAGTAAAAACTATTTAAACTAGGCCTTTTTTAGATTTTTTAAAAAAAGTAGTAAAGTTTAATTGTTTTATTACAGCACCTTATATATAAAAAACAAATAGTTAAAAAGGTTTTTTTTACGCTTTATATGTTAAATAATACGCTAATTTATACTAGCTGTTAGCAGCTTATATTTTTGCGTTAGTAGCTTATTTATAGCAATATTATATTTAGCAAAATAATTAGCAGAACAGTAAAATAGCTAATATATAATAAATTAGTTATTAGCAGCTATATATACTGCTAAGCGGCTATACTAATTGCTTGCTAGCAGCTATATATAACTATTAGTATACAATTATAAAAAATTAGTTATATAAGCAAAAAGCTTAGCTATATATAGCTTGTATATAGCTTACTTTTTTGCTTTTATATAAAAAAAGTTGTTGCTTACTTTTTTGTTTGCTTGCTAAGCTTTAGCTTAGCTATTTGGTTGCAGTTTATTTATTTGCCTAAGTAAAATATATAAAGCTATTTTAAAAATAATTAATATTAAAAAAATTAATAAAATATTTATATAAATATTTTTTATAATTAAATATAATTAGTTAATATTTAAGTTTTTTTTATTTTAATTAAAAATAAACTAACTAAATATTATTTTAAATATTATATTTAATTAATAATATTTTAAAAAATTTAAAAAATTAAACTTTAAAAAGTTTATTAATATAATTATTAACAAAAAACAAACGTTTATTATTAACTTTATTTATATAAAACTTAAAAAAAAACTCCTTTTTAAAAAAATAAACAATAATTTTAAAATAAAAATAACTAAAATAAACTTGCTTTAATGTTTAAAAAAGTTTTATTATATATATTTTAAATAAAACAAAAATTTTTTTTTAATATTATAAAAAGCAAAATATATAATCGATTTAATTAAAAAAACAAAAATATTTTTTAAATTAATATATTTAATTATAAAAGCTTAGCAAAAAATATTTAAAAAATACTTAAAAAAAAACTAACGTTTAAAATAAATATATTATTTTAAAACAAACATTAAAACATTTATTTTATTTATATTTAAAAAAAATAAAATAATATAACTATATATTAATTATAAAAAATTAAATAAAATTATTATAAAAAATTAATACTTATTACTATTAATTTTAAAAATTATAAAATAATTAAAGTTTACAAAAATATTTTTTAAGCTAAACTTAAAAAATATATATTATTATATATAAATTAAACTAAAAAATAAATAAAAAACTGCTTTTTAAATAAAATATAGTTATTTTAAATATATAATAATATTATTTAAGCTAATTAATACTTTAACAACTTTTTAAGCATATATATATAAAATGCTTATAAGTTTAATAAATTATATTTATATAATATATTTAAATAATATAGTTATTTTTTAAAAACAAAAAAAAAATATAAAACTTATTTTTAACTAGTTTATAAACGTTTATAATAATATTAGCTTTTTATTAAACTATTTAAATGCAAATTTTTTAAAATAAAAATAAAATTTTTAAAGTTTATTATTAATATTAAAAAAATTAAAATAAATTTTTATAAAATAAATATAATTAAAAAATAAAAAGTATTATAATTAATATATAATATTTAAATATTTTTAAAATTTATAAATTTTTATTAAAAGTTTATTATAAAATATTTATAAATTATAATATTAATTATAATTTTGTTTAAAAAAAGCTTTACTAAAAAACTTATAATATTTTATTAAATAAAAAAAAATAATAAAGCTTTTTAAAAAATTAAAAAAATTTTTATAATAATAATTATATTTTGCTATTAAAACAATCGGTTAAAAACATATATAAAAATAAACATATTTATTAAAATAATATTAAATATATTATTTTAGTTATATAGTGCTAACTAATAACTAATTATATATTAATTATAAAAGCTTCGGCCTATTTATAGTTACCTAGTAATTTGTGTTTTATATACTATAATATAATTAGATATTTATTGTTAACTAACCAACCTAGCTTTCTGTTAAGCCGCAATTTGTTAGTTAGCTATTAATAATACTTTTAACGCTTTTTTTTTTATATAAAGTTTGCAAATCTTCAACCTTTATAATAAAAGCCAAAATACTAAAAATAGCTTTTTTTTTTGCAATAATACTTTTTAATTAAGCCTTAAATAGCAGCTACAAAAATATTTTTATTACACTTTTATTTTAAGCTGCAGCTATTAAGCCATTTAGCCTGCCGCTATATAACAAATTAACTGCACTTAATTATGCTTTAAATTTATATATTAATCGATTTTCTAAAATGCTTTAATAAAAACTTTTTTTTTAACTTTTATAAGCTTAACTTTTTTATTATATTTTAGTTTATTTTAGCTTTTTAGTTTATTTTAAGTTTTATTATAACTTTATTAAATTTTAAATATTTAAAATCGTTTAAATATATTAATATATATATAATAAAAAAATTAAGCTTTTAATTATAGTTAAATTTGTTTATATTTTAAATATTAAAATTTTTAATTGCTTTTAGCAATTTAAAAATAACTTTAGCTAAAATTTTACTTTAAAAGCTTGCTATAATTATTAGTAATAATAATAATAAAAATATTATTATAAAATATATAATAGTAATAAAAATATTATAATAGCAGCAATAAAAAGTAAAAAAAATAACTGCTTTATAAGCAAAGCTTTTGCTTACTTTTTATTTTTATAGTATTTTTATTTGCATATATACTTAACCGTAAGCTATAATTTAAATATATGCAATATATTAAATAAAATTTAGTTAGCAAGCTTAAAATAGCTATTTTTTTGCTACTTTTTTTGCTAAAATTTAGCAATTAAACATATAATAAAAAAAAGTTTAGCTTAGCATATATACTAAAAGTTTAAAGCTACGCTTATTATATAAATAGCTATATAAAATAATTTTAATAAAGTTATAAATAGCATTTTTTTTATAGTAGGCTTAGTATTTAAAGTTGTTAAAAATCTATATTATATTTGCGTTACTTATATAAATAACTATATAGCAATAACTATATATTTACAACCGATTTTATTATATAAAAATAACTAGGTGCAAAAAAAAAGCAAGCATGGCGTATTTAACGTTTTAATAAAAATTAAACCATAATATATTAATTATAAAAGCTAATAAATATTAAAATATAATAAGTAATAAACTAATAAAAGCTATTTATAATTATAAAAAATTATAAATATTAATATTAATATTTAAAAAAAACTATATATATATTTATAATATTATTATGGTTTGATTTTTATTAAAACGTTAAATATGCAATGTTTGCCCTCTCTTTGCACCTAGTTATTTTTATATAATAAAGTCGGTTATAAATATATAGTTATTACTATATAGTTATATATATTTATAATATAAATTAATTATATAGCTTTTTAAAATATAGTTAACTTTTTAATATAAAACTTTTGCAAATAACTAGTATAATAAATTTATTAACTAATATAATTTAATTTTAAAATATAATATTAGTTAAAAATTATTAATTTAACTAATAATATATTAAAATGCTTTAACTATATAGCAAGCAAAATTTAATATAATAATATAATTTTAATGCTAAAAAAAAAGCTATAATTAACAAAAAACTTATTATTAAAAATATAATAAGTTATTATTATAATATTTTATATAAAAAAAAAACAAAAAGCTTTAAACTAGCTAGTTTAAGCTTAATAAAAAATATTTAATAAATATTATTTAAATAAATTTTTAATAACTAAAGCTTAAATAATTAATTTAAAAGCTTATAAAAACTTATATTTTTGTTATATAGCTATAAATTATTTTTAAAAAATAAAAAACAAAAAATACTATTATAAATATTTAGCTTATAAAATATATATAGCTATATTAATATATATATTAGTAGTAATTAAATTAGCTTAAAAATAAACTAATTAAACTATAACTATATTATAAATAATTAATATTAAAGTTATTATTTATAACTAATATATTTTATGTTTTATAGCTAAAAAATTAACTAAAAGCAAAATAACATTTTATTTAAAAGCTTTTAAAAAGTTTTATAAAATAGTTAAAAAACTATAAGCTAAAAATTTTAATTTTATAGTTTTAATAAAAATTATTAGCTAATAAGCTAATATTTATAAAAAATATTATATAAACTAAAAAAAAACTTTTTTATTTAAAAACTAATTAATAATTTTAAGCTAAAAAATATTAGTTAAATAAATTATTAATTAATATTATAATAATTTTAAAACTAATTATATAAAAAAAAAATAAAACTATAAAATTAATTAAACAAAAATTTTATTAAAAAAAACTTAAGCAAAATGTTTATAATTATATTATTAAATATTAAACTTATAATAGTATAAAAAAACTAAAATATAAGCTATATAAAAAACTATAATTTTTTTTATTATTAAATTAACCGTTTTAAAAAATTAGTTTAAATTTTATAATAAAGCTATTTTTATATTTTACTTAAGCAAATAAATAAACTGCAACTAAATAGCTAAGCTAAAAGCTTAGTATGCAAGCAAAAAAATAGGCAACAACTTTTTTGCATAAAAAAAAAGCAAGCTATATAAGCTATATATAGCTTAGCTTTTTTTATATAACCGATTATTAATAACTATATACTAGTAGCTATATATAACTATTAACAGCTATTAGTATAGCTTTTAATAGTATATATAGCTGCTAATAACTAAATTATTATATATTGGCTATTTTATTGCCTTGCTAATTGCTTTGCTAAGCATAATACTGCTATAAACAGGCTACTAATATAAAAATATAAGCTGCTAACAACTAGTATAAATTAGCATGTTATTTAATATGCAGGGCGCAAAAAAAACCTTTTAACTATTTATCTTTTATATAGGGCACTATAATAAAGCAATTAGACTTTACTACTTTTTTTGGAAAACTTAAAAAAGGTTTAAGTTTAATAGTTAAACTTCGGGTTTATTGCTGCTTAAAGCGGTATATAAAAAGGAAACTATATTATAAAAAGCTTTAACAGCATATTTATAGGCTGTATATAGTAAAAACCATTTAAACTTAGGCTTTTTTTAGGTTTTTAGAAAAAGTAGTAAGTACTAAATTGTTTTATTATAGCGCTTTATATATAAAAAACAAGTAGTTAAAAGTGCTTTATTGTGCTTTATATATTAAATAACGCGCTAATTTATGCTAGCTGTTAGCGGCCTATATTTTTGCGTTAGCAGCTTATTTGCAGCAGTGTTATATTTAGCAAAACAATTAGCAGGGCGGTAGAGTAGCCGATATACGATAAATTAGTTGTTAGCAGCTGCGTATACTGCTAAAAAGCTGTACTAATAGCCGTTTAGCGGCTGTTTGCAGCTGCTAGTATACAGTGATCGGTAATCGGTTACGTAAGCAGGGAGCTTAGCTACATATAAAAAAAGGTTTAAGTTTAAGTGGTTTTTATTATATATAGCCCTATAAATATACTATTAAGGCTTTTTATAATATAGTTTTTTTTTTATATACTGCTTTAGGCAGCAATAAACCTAAAGTTTAACTATTAAAAAAAAAAAAAAAAAAAAAAAAAAAAAAAAAAAGCTATTTTTATATAACAAAACTAATAATATAAAATATAATATAATTTTAATAATTATTAACTAGTTTATAAAAATAGCGCTGTTTTTTTTATAATAAAAACGTTTAATATAGCAAAATTAATATAGCTATTATAAAAATAAATTAAATATTAGTTTAGCTTTTTTAAAAAAATTATAAACAATAAAAACAAGTTAATTATAAACTAGTTTTTAAAAAAAATTTATAATAAAAAAAAAATTAAATATTAGCTATTAACTATTTAATATTTTTAAATTAATAAATAAACTAAAAAAATATATTAAACTTTAAAAAAATATTTACAAATATATACTATATAAAAGCTATATATATAAACTAAAATATTACTTAAAGCTAAATTTATATATAATAATAATATATATATTATTATAAAATATTTATTATTTAAAATATTATATAAATTTTATTTTTAAATAATTAATTTTATACTTAAATAATTTTAGTTTAAAGTATAAAAAGGTAAAAAAAAACTATAATATATTATAATAGTTTAAAAAATATTTAATAAATATTAAACAAAAATAATAAAAACTATTATAGTTTAATTTTTATTAAAACGTTAAATATATAACGTTTGCTTTCTTTTTATACCTAGTTATTTTTATATAATAAAGTCGGTTATAAATATATAATTATTGCTATATAGTTATTTTACTATATAAATAACGCAAATATAATATAAATCTTTAACAACTTTAAATACTAAGCCTACTACAAAAAAAATACTACTTATAATTCTACTAAAACTATCCTATATAGCTATCGCAATAAGCGCAGCTTTAAACTTCTGGCGTATATACTAAGCCAAACTTTCTTTTATTACATGCTTAATTGCTAAACTTTAGCAAAAAAAGTAGTAAAAAAATAGCTGTTTTAAGCTTGTTAACCAAACCTTATTTAATATGCTGTATATATTTAAATTTAAATAAAAATACTAACTACAAAAATAAAAAATAAGCAAAAAGTTCTGCTTATAAAGCAGTTATTTTTTTTACTTTTTATTGCTACCGTTATAATTATACTTTTATTACTACTATACAGGGTTGTGATTAGTCACGACTAATTTGTGACTAAGAGTGAATAATTAGTCTTAGTCTTAGTTAGGGGCCTGACTAAGACTAAAATTAATCACTTAGGCAGGTGACTAAGACTAAGGTTAATCACTCACTTAAGTGACTAAAGACTAATTATTTATTCATAGGCTTGACTAAGACTAAAATTAATTACTTAGGTAGGTGACTAAGACTAAGACTAATTATTTAACTCTGACTAATTAGTTAGACTAAAAGTGACTAATTTTTTTTAATTTTTTTTTAATTTTTTAAAAAGATTTAATTTTAAAAGCATTAAGTATATAATAAAGGTTTTTACATTTAATTCTACCTAGAATTAAAAATGGATAGCAGTTTTGGATTTTTGGAAAAAAGGGCTTTCTAGTGGTATATTTGTTATAAAATTCTAATAACTTTAATTTTTTTCGAAAAAAATCGTAAATTTTACATATTTTTAAAAGTTATTTTTATATAATAAATAATATTTTATTTATTTAAGCTTTTAAAACGTAATAAAATATATTGTTTGAAAGCTTGCATTTTTTTTATTTTAGATATATATAAGTTTGATTTTTTTTTAATTTTTCTGATTTATTAATTTTATATTTATAAAGTATTAAATATTTTAATATATTTTTTTTTTTAATTTTAATTATTAGGTTATATATAGTAAGCTATATATATTTAAAAAGCTCTTTTTTTTTTTTATTTAACTATATTATATAATATATATATAAACAAGTAGTTCACTGTTTTATTTTAATATAAAAATATATAAAAAAAATTGATAAGGGGGTATTTTTATAAACTGAGAAAAATCTTTATTTCTATATAAAATTATAATAATAAATATAAGGTAGCCTTTTGTGGCTGTAATATTGGTTGTATTAAAAAACCGATAATACCATTTGAATGCTGACATTAAGGGCTTTTTAGTGGTATATTTTTTTTTATATTTTAATAACTTTAATTTTTTTCGAAAAAAATCGAGATTTTTTCCTAGTTTTAAAAACCAACTATATAAACTATTTATTTTTTTATATAATTTTAACGTTATAAAGCTTTAATTACTTGTATTTAAAAGCTTTTTTTTTTTTTTATATTTAATTACTATTTTGTAATTTTTTTTTATTTTTATTGCTTTTATAGGTCTATTTTTATAAAAAATTTTTAAAATATATATAATAATTTTTTAAATTTTAACTACTAGAATATAAAGCTAGTATTATATGGTGTTAAATAGCGTTTTTTTTACTGATTTGAACGATATAATGAAATATATTTTTATATTAATTTTAACTAATAATATTGTAGTATAAAAATATATAAAAAAAAAATAATAAGGGGGTACTTTTATAAACTAAAAAAATCTTTTATTTTTATATAAAATTATAATAATTAGTATAAAGTAGCCTTTTATAGCCGTAATACTGGCTATATTAAAAAACCGATAATACCATTTGAATGCTGATATTAAGGGCTTTTTAGTGGTATATTTTTTTTTATATTTTAAGAACTTTAATTTTTTTCGAAAAAAATCGAGAATTTTTTCTAGTTTTAAAAACTAACTATATAAACTATTTGTTATTTAATTTATTTTTAATGTTATAAAACTTTAATTACCTGTATACGAAAGCTTATTTTTTTTTTTATATTTAACTATTTTTTTTTGATTTTTTTATATTTTTTTTATTTTTATAGATTTATTTTTATAAAAGATTTTTAAAATATATATAACAATTTTTTATATTTTTAATATTAATGTATATAATTAAGGCTATATACTGTTAAATAGCGTTTTTTTTTTTTAATCGAAAAATATAATATAATAAATATTTATATTAATTATAAGCAATAATATTGTAGTATATAAATATATATAAAAAAATTATAAGGGGGTATTTTTATAAACCAAAAAAATTTTTTATTTTTATATAAAATTATTATAATAAATATAAACTAGCTGTTTTTAGCCGCAATATTTTTTGTATGAAAAAACGGATAATACTATTTGATTGCTTATATTAAGGGCTTTTTAATGGTATATTTTTTTAAAAATAATTTAATGTATTTTTTTTTTTTTAAAAAAGCGATAATTTATTTATTATTTTTAAGTTTTAATAATTTACTATAAAAATATATAATTTATTAATTTTTTGTAATTAAATATAAAAATAAATAAATAATTTTAAACAAAGTTTTAATATTATATATAGAATAATTATAAATGTACTATATTAAAAATAAACAATTAATGTTTAATAAAAAAAGAAAATTAATTATTTTTTTGTTTTTTGTTTTTGTTTGGAGTTTATATTTATAAAATAATATTTATTTTTATAATTATAAATAGTAATAATTATAAAAATATATTATTTTATAAACCTATATATAGTTAGTATTTTTTTAAAAAAAAATAAACAATTTTATATACGGATGATAATATAATATAATATTTTAAGTATTTATATACTTTTATTGTATTATATATAATAAAATATTTTTATTATAATATAATATTATATATTATATTATAATAAAAACTTTTAAACTATTAAAAGATTAATAACTAATAATATAATATGTATAATATATAATATTTATATTAAAATAATTTAAATAATAATATAATATAATATGTCGAGTAAAAAAGTATTTTGATAACAATATTATATATAATAAGATATTTTTATTATAATATAATAAATATATTATAATAAAAACCGTAAACTAAAATTTATTAATAATGTATAAACGTTAAATAATAAATATATAAAAAACACTTATAATTAAAACGTAAATTAAACAAATATAATATAATATAATATTTTGAGTAAAAAAGCATTTTGATAATGATATTATATATAATAAGATATTTTTATTATAATATAATAAATATATTATAATAAAAACTGTAAACTAAGATTTATTAATAATGTATAAACGTTAAATAACAAATATATAAAAAATACTTACAATTAAAACGTAAATTAAACAAATATAATATAATATAATATTTTGAGTAAAAAAGTACTTTGATAATAATATTATATATAATAAGATATTTTTATTATAATATAATAAATATATTATAATAAAAACTGTAAACTAAAATTTATTAATTATATATAAATGGGAAATAATAAGTATATAAAAAATATTATAATTAAAACTGTAAATTAAACAAAATAATACAATATAATATTTTGAGTAAAAAATACTTTTGATAACTGTATTATATATAATAAAATGTTTTTATTATAATATAATTTAAAAATTATATTATATTAAAAACTAGAACCTAAAAAATAAATTAATATATGAAATATTAATAAAGTAAAAATGTAATTTATAAATTATAAAATGTAATTTGATATATATATATAATATAATATACTATAAGTAAAAAAATATTTATGTTAATATATTATATAATATATATTAATATAATAATATTAAAAATTAAATATTATATATAAAAATATATTGTTATATAACGCATAAGTTAAATAATATATAAAAGAATATAAATAAATATATAATAAATAAATGTAAGAATATAAAATAATAACTTAAAAAAAAAACCGAATAAGTAAATTATATACTTTTATAAAAATAAAACATTACGAATAAATAGCTTGATTTATAATATAACGTATTGTTTTGGAAAAAAATATACGATTAGAATTAATAATATACAATGTATGTTTTTTTAGAAAAATAACGTTTCGATTAAATAATTAATAATATAACGTATGTTTTTTTTTTAAAAAATAACGTTCGAATAATTAATAATATAACGTATGTTTTTTTTTAAAATAACGTTCGATTTAAAATTAATAATATAACGTTTCGATATATTGATTTATAATATAATATTGATATATTAATTTATAATAAACATATGTTTTTTTTAGAAAAATAACGTTTGATAATAATTAATAATATAACGTTCGATATATTGATTTATAATATAATTTAATATATTGATTTATAATATAACGTATTTTTTTAAAAAAATAATTTTGATTATAATAATAATATAACGTTTAATAAT
>JAJKKK010000162.1:0-15285 GCA_022432375.1 Nemania sp. FL0031
CTAAATATTTATTTTATTATTATTAAATTTATATATAAAATTTAATAAGTTTAAAAAATTATATAAATATTTATAATTTATATTTATTATTGTTTTATTATTTATATTTTTATTATAACTATTAAAAATATAAAAAAATAAAACAAATAAAAAAATTTTTTATTTTTTATAAAAAGAATATAATCTAAGCTTTAATTACAATTAAAATTTTAAAATGTTTTAAAAATTTTAATAAATATTTTTTATATATTTTAATTAAAAGTTATTTTATATTAATAAAATAAAAAGTTTTGTTTTATTTATTAATAATTATATTTATTCAATAAGTTATATATATTATAAATATAATTTATTATTATAATAATATTATTAAATATTTTAAAGTTATAATTAATATATTTCAATAATTAACTAAAATAGTTATACTATTTTTTAGTTTAATATTAATTATAATTATAGTTTTTAATAAAAATATATTTTTAATATAGCTTAAGTTTATTAATAAAAATATTAATAAAAAATATATAACATTTAATAGTTAAACTTTAAGTTTATTACTATTTAAAGCAGTATATAAAAAAAAAACTATATTATAAAAAGCTTTAATAATATATTTATAAAGCTATATATAATAAAAACTATTTAAACTTAAGCTTTTTTTAAGTTTTTTTAAAAAAAAATAGTACAAATTTAATTGTTTTATTATAGCGCTTTATATAAAAAAACAAATAATTAAAAAGTTTTTTTTGCCGCTTTATATATTAAATAATATGCTAATTTATGCTAGCTGTTAAAGCTTATATTTTTATATTAGTAGCTTGTTTACGTTAATATTATATTTAGCAAAACAATTAGCAAAACAGTAAAATAGCTAAATATAATAAATTAATTATTAGCAGCTATATATATTGCTAAAAGCTATACTAAATAATTATTAGTAGTTATTTGCAGCTGCTAATATATAATTGTTAAAAATCGGTTATATAAAAAAAAGCTAAGCTATATATAAGTTATATATAGCTTGTTTTTTTTTTTTGTATAAAAAAGTTATTGCTTATTTTTTTGTTTGCTTGCTAAGCTTTAGCTTAGTTATTTAGTTGCAGTTTATTTACTTGCCTAAATAAAAAAAAACATATAATATTTAATATTTATAATATAAAATTTATTATTTTGTTTTTTTTTATTTTAAAATATATAAAATTTATATAGCTTAAAAAATTTAAAGCTTAAAAATATTTTATAAAAATAATTTATTAATAATATATATTATTTATATAATAAACTAAAGTTATTTATTTAAATTAAATAGTTTAATATTAAGCTTAATAATATTATTAATATTTAAATTGTTTTTTATTTTTATAAACTTTATTAAACTTAAAAGTTTAATTATAATTATATTAAAATAATTAATAATAAAATATTTTTATAAAACAAAATATAAAAAAAAATACTATATTAATAAAAATTTTAATTAATATTATTAAAATATAAATTATAATTTTAAAATATAAAAAGCTTTTTTAAATATATATTTTATTTTAAGTAAAATAAAACAAAAACTGTTTTTTGTTTTTTAATATATTTAAATAAATTATATTTAATAATAAATTTATATATTTTTATTTATTTAATAATATTATTTACTATTAATAAATAGTTAAATTTATAAATATTTATATTATAAGCAAATTTAAACAACTTATTATTAAATAATAAAATATTATATATAAGCTTTATAATATTTAAATATTTAGCTATATTTATAAATTAATTATTATTATTTACTATAATAATATTAATTAAAAAAATTTAATAATATATTTAATATTAATATAATATTTTTTTTAATGTTAATTTTATTTATTTTTTAATATAATAATATTTTTTTTTATTATTATTTTTTTTTATATAAAATTAAAGTTATAATTTAATTAAAAGTTATTTATTTAATTTATAATATAAAATAAAACATAAAAGTTTTTTATATTTAAATTATAATAAATTGTTTAACTTTTTAAAATATATATTTATATAACTTTAATTAATATTTTTTAGTTAACTTAATTTTTTTTATAATTATTATTTTTAAATTTATTATAATTTTATTTGTTTAATTAAAAAAAACTTTATAAAATTTAATTAAACTTATTGTTTTTTTTAATTAAATTATTTTTTTTAAATTAATTAAGTTTAATATTTTTAAATTTAAAGTTTTATAATATATTTAATATTTTTTTTAAAAAATTAGTATTAATTAATATAAATTTAGCTAAAAAAAAATATAAATTAAATAAATTATAATTATAATTAAAATTTTAGTTTAATATAAAATTATTATAGTTAAATAACTAGTTAATATTAAAATATTTTTTTAATTTTTAAAGTTTTTTTTTTTAAATTTTTTTAACTTTTTTTTTTATATTATATTTTTATAACTAAATATTTATTAATACTAATTTATTATTATATATTTTATATAATATTATTAGTTTTTTTTATTTTTATTAAAATTTTATAATATATATTTAAATTATTATAAATATAATAAACAATATAACTTTTATTTATATTATTTATTTTATTATAAAATTTAATTTTATTATTAATATAATTATTAATAAATTTAACTAATTTATTTATAAAACTATATATTTTTTAGTTTATAAGTTTTATTATAATAAGTTTATTTTTTTAAAATTGTTTTTTTAATTTGTTTTTTATATATATTAAATTAAAATATATTTTTATTTTTATTTTATATATAAAATTTATAAACTATTAAACGTTAAATAAATTTAAATTAAACAAAATTTTAAATTTTAAATTATTAAAAACTATATGATTTTTTTATTGCTATTTAAAAAATTTAAGCTTATTTATATATTATATAATTAAAATAAAATTATTTTATTAAAAAAGCTTAAGTTTAAATTTATTATAAAACTATTAATATAATAAAAAATATTAATATATATTAAATAGTATTATAGTTTGCTATATTAAAAATAATTATAAGTTTAATAATTATTTAAGCTAAGTTTATTATTATAAATAAACAAATTATTTAATTTATTTTTATAGTTATAAATTAATAGCTTATTTTAATAAAATTTATTATTATAAATTAATAGCTATTTATTTTAATAAAATTTGCTATTATAAGTTTATATTTTATTTAAATTAACTTTATTATTATAAATTAAACTAAAAATATAGCTATTAAAAATAAAATAGCTTATTTAGCTATAATTATAATTAAATTAAAAAGTTTACTACTAAAAATTAAAAGCTATTAAAAAGCTAATTATTATATAATAATAATATTAATATTATTATTAGTTTTATAAATAAAAATTAAAAAAAAAGCTATTAAGCTAATTAAATAAAAAGTTAAAAGCTATAAAAATATTAATTTAAAAAGTTATATTATATTAAAAAAAATATTAATATTTAAATAATAAATTTATATAATAATTAATTAAATATTTATATATTATAAACTAAATTTTTAATTTTTTATTTGCTTTATATTAGTTTAATTTTTTAAATATTTTTGTTTATTTAAAATAATACTATATAAATTTATATTTATAAATTATTAATAATAAATTTTTAAATATATAAATATAATTTAAAAATAATATTATTAATAATTTTTTATAATATTATTATATTATAAATTTTTAAATAAAATAATTAATATTTTAAGTTATTATATATTTTTATTTAAATTTTATATAAAGTTTATTTGTTTTATTTAAAAAGTTAAACTAAAAAATAAACTTTTTTTATTATTAAAATTTATTATTATATATTAATAAAAATAAATTAAAATAAATAAGCTAGCTATATAAAATAATTTTAAAAAACTAAAAGTTTATAAAATATAATATACTATTTTTTTTTAGTTTTAAAAAAATAGTTTTTAATATTAATTTAAACTATATTAAAAATAAAAACTAAATATATTTAATAATAATTTTTAATTGTTTATAAAAATTTAAAAGCTTTAAACTATTAAAACTTTTTTAAAAAAAAAACTTAATAATAATAATTTTTAAATTAATTTATTTAAACTATATATTAATTTAATAAACAAATTAATTTAATTATTTTTATTAATAATAAAAATTTTTAGTTTATAAAATATAGTTTTTTTTTATTTTTTTATATTAAATTAATAATTAAATAAAGTTTTAAATATTTATTTAAGCAAATAAATAAACTATAATTAAATAGCTAAGCTAAAGCTTAACAAGCAAACAAAAAAATAAACAACAATTTTTTTATATAAAAAAAAAAAGCAAACTATATATAAGCTATATATAGTTTAATTTTTTTTTATATAACTAATTATTAACTATTATATATTAATAGCTATAAATAGCTGCTAAGTAGCTATTAGTATAGCTTTTTAATAATATATATAACTATTAACAACTAACTTATTATATATTAGTTATTTTATTGCTTTATTAATTGTTTTGCTAAGCATAATATAGCTACAAATAAACTGTTAACGCAAAAATATAAACTGCTAACAGCTAGCAAAATATTAATATATTAGTTAATTTATAAAACATAATAAAACATTTTTAATTATTTGTTTTCTATATATAAAACATTATAATAAAACAATTTAGTATTTATTACTTTTTTTAAAAACCTAAAAAAAGCTTAAGTTTAAATAGTTTTTATTATATATAGCTTATAAATATACTATAAAGCTTTTTATAATATAGCTTTTTTTTTATATATTATTTTAAGCAGCAATAAAACCTAAAGTTTAACTATTAAATAAAGTTTTAAATAAAATTTAAAAAAATAAATTAATATAATTATTTATTTATTTATTTTTTTTAATAAAATTTAAAATAATTAAATTAAATTTATAAATATTATTATTAACTAAAAAAAATATTTATAATTTAGTTTTTTTTATATTAATTTATTAAAATATTTTTTTATTTAAATTAATTAAACTAAATAATATAATATAATAAAAATAAAAAAAATTAAATTTAAATAAAAAAAATGCTAGTTTTTTAATATTATAAAAAAATTATTTTTTAAATGTTTTTTTAAATAAAATAGTTTAAACTTATTATAATATTTATTAAAATAAAAACTTTTATATTTAGTTTAAAATTAATATTAAAATTTAAAAATTATTAAAGTTTAAAACTATAATTTTTATAATAAAATTATTTAATAATAATTTTATTAATATTTTAATAATTTAATTTTTATTATTTTTAAAACAAAAAGCTTTTTTTTTATTTTTTATTAATATATTAAATTATAAAAAAATATTATTATTAAAATTTTAAATATTATTTTTAAAAATTTTTAATATTATTTATAAATATTATTTAAATTTTATTAAAAATTAAAAAAGCTTTTATTAATTATAGCTTATTAATATAGTAATAATTTATTAATTAAAAAATTATTTTAAATATAAATATTTTTTTTGTTAGCTAGCTATAATATAAAATTTTTAAATTATAAAACCGATTTAATTAAATATTATATTAGTTTAAATTAAAATTGTTTTAATAAACAAAAATATTAAAATAATTACTAGTTATTATATAATAATATTAGCAAACAAAATATATAAAAATAAAAAACAAAAAATAAATTTATAACATTTAAAAAAAACTTTAAAAAAAAAAGCAAAAAATAAAAATAAAAATAAAACCTAAATAGCAGTATTTTTCTAATAGCTAACTAGCTAGAAAAAAAAAAACTAACAGAGCTAGAAAAATAGCTATCTATATTAAGTACAGATAGGTCCCCAAACCGGGTCCCAGTCGTATAACGTAACATGGCATATAAAACTACCTGGCAGTTTATAGGTGGAGCACTTGAAAAAACGTTAGAGTGAGCGAAAGTTATTAAAGGAATGGGCATATAACCATTCGAGCCGAGCTGGAATGTAAACAAACCTATGTCAAATTTCCAAAACAGCATTTCCCCCCCGACATTGAGGATTTCATTGCCAAGGAGTGCTCCGATATCCCCCCCGATGAGATTATATATAGCATGTTCTAAAGTGTATTTTGTAGCTCTTAACTAGACTATTGATGCGGCTAGAGACCCTGATATACACTTAGAATCATACACCCAGCCCTTTGAAAATGATTGCTAATCCGTGTATCCGAATAGGTGATAAATGCACCCTATCATTAACATTACCGGATGCGGCCACCTCTCTAGGATAGAACACTTTGCCCAACAAGTGCGATCAACTATCTGTTGTTCAACCGCGGCTGATTAGAAGTCTGAAAATATACCTTATAATGCTGATCGCCCCAGAGCTTTACAGAAAGCTCGGTTTAGGAATGAATTTCAGCTTTCACAAGATATAAATCGGCTCGGGCAAAGAGGTAAGCCTTGGAAATCATATCCTACTTATTTTACAGATGTCTGAATAAACTATTCGCCCTCGACCTAAAAGCCTCTAACTCACAGTATCCTGCGCTTAGACCTTTGAGTTAAAGGTTCCCGCCTTCTTAGCCGTAAAGGCGGCGATGAGGTCCATCAGCGCCGGTGAGAGGCAGTCGTACGTCTCAAGTCCCGCTTCCTTGAAGGTTCCCCTCACCTCTGCCATCTTTTCTGGGTTGAATCCTTGCTCAATAATGCTGCTCACAAAAGCAGCAAACTGCGGCTCCTGCCACCCGTCCTTGCCGGCCCCCTCACTGAGTTCTGTGTGGACGAAATCGAGGCCCTTGAACGGGTGATCGACCTCGATGCGGCCGAACATATGGACGCCACAATCTTTGCAGGCGTTTCGCTGGATAGCAGCATTAGGATCGACAATGCGTATCTTCGTGGCGTTGCTGGTGACGGCGAGCTTCTCACGCGGGATGACGCCGATGACACTGAATACAGCGTTCGCTGGTTTCCAGCACTTGGAGCAGCCGCAAGCGTGGTTGAAGGCTACGTCTGAGGATAAAGTAACCTCGACAGGGGCATCCTCGCAGTGGCAGTAAAGCTTGCCACCTGGATGGTTAGGATCCCCCTTGTAGCCGGAACCAATAAGAGGGTGAAGGGACGCCATGGTAATTAATTAATATTGTAGTACAGATAGTGAAATTTCTGTGACAACTACAGGAAAGAGCAATTGAGAACCCTTCGGGCACCGGCTTTTTATATATATGGTAAGCATGTTCTGGTATCAACGTCCCTTTGAGCCTGATGTTAATGGCATGGGCTGGCGTACCTCGCCTCAGATCCCGATATATCTCCGGCACTTATATTAGTAGGACGTCCGCCTTTGCCGGCTAAACCTAAGGAGAGCCAACGGGATGGAGCGGCAATAGCGATACAGTGATGGGCAACAATGGGCTAAAATTGCGTAACTGACCAAGCCGCCGTCGTACTGCGGGGAAGGTGGCTTGGTATTGAATTGGCCCGTCTGATCTTCAAGAATCCTGACCGAGGAGCGGGATTGTCCGTCCTCGTCCTCGGCCGGCACTCGCTTTTTTGATAAAATAAGAATTCTTTTAATCGAATAGAACACAGCAAAGCCAACATAACAATAGAAAGCTACGCTACCTTCACGTATACTAAAGCAACCGCTTTTCGAGCTTCATTAAATATTTTCTTAATACATCGTACAGATGTTGGATATGTGTAACCTGTAATAATGGAATGAACGATGCTATTAATCCATCAAATGAATTAATGGTCTGCAAAGCACTACCGCGCTGTAACCCGCTATGACCCTAATGAATGCAGTTACGAATTATGATGTCATTATGATTCTATTAATCGAGAAGCCCATAGTCAAGAGGCATGCATAGAATAATTATAAATTCGTTAGGGTGTATGAATTGAATAAACTCAAGAACTATCTGAATAGTTCTAGCAGCTAAACCACCTAGGTAGAGAGAGGAGAACATGTACTGCGGTTGGCCCATGGCCAACAATAAACAGGTAGGAACACGATGCTCAAGACCCAGGGCGCAGGATACTCGATTTGAAAAATAAAAAAGAATGATGTGGGTACATAGGTTTGAAGAATTCAAAATATCCTTCATAGCAACACTATATTTGCAAGCCCTTATATAGATAGCTCTTTTTGTGCCAAGCCTGCAACGGGTTGGCTCCATTCGTAGATTCGAAACCAGTTTCCCTAGCATATCGCACCTAAGACGAATTATAAGCATCTCAGAACCAGGAATCAGGGATCAACGGTGATCTCTCCGTGAACTGGGTCCCTGGTGTTCAGGTTACCGGTCTCCACGAGGAACTTTTTGACCTCTTCCTTCATCCGATTCTAGTAATACTCGGTGAATGTGTAATCCGCGTGGCGAAATTCGAAGCTCATATCGACTTCTAGGATTGTCGCTTTACCGATGGTGTATTCAATCATCTCGCCCGAGACCTGGTAGAGTATGGTACGAATGACTGCGAGGTAGAGATAAGTTGTGAGTATAGCAATTCAAGGAGCGAGTTTGACTTACTTCCTTTGACGTCCTGGGCCACGGGATCCCATGCGAATACATTGAAGAATCTCCAGGATAGGATGCCCTGCTCGTGGTCCTTGCATTGGAGTATGATATCAGATATATTCTGCAGGGTTTTTTTCATTTTGACCTGACAACTAAGTGGAGGCGTCTTCTGGGTAAGCCCCGCCATCTATTTGAGTCTGTAGGTTTGAAATCTACTACATCTCCATGGTCGCGGCTTGCAAGAGATCCCAATGAATAGGGACAGATAGGCGTGGTAGTAAATGGACAAGAGGTTAGTACTAGCTCCCTTACTAATGTACTATGACTAGAAACTTCCAGCGGGCGTTTAGTTCGTGGAGTGATACTGCTGCTGATCGTACTAATGATTATGCTGTTGCATGGAGAAAGACTTGTATAATTATAATAGCCGAGATCTGGGAGTTAAAGAGCGGCACAAGACCATGACGGACGACATCAAGTGGTAGTCAGGGAATTCGATGACTACCAGATCATCCACATTTTAACATCATTACACGAAGGATACTAGAGAGTCAGCTCACCATAAAGTAACGACTAGCTGAGGATTGGTTTACTACCAGGTGATAGGGGTTGAGAGAAAATAGAAAGGGGCTGTGGCCACTAGAAGAGGTCGCGTGAATTAACGCAGCGCCCGTATTCCAGAGACTTGATTGATATAGAAAAATAATGTAAATAATAATAGTGAATATGGAAACGATCAGGCTTGAATGGGTGACGTAGCTATCCGGATAACCAAGGGAAAAGCACGACAGAGTATACGGAAATTCAGCGTGAAAGGCTGAGTCCTCGAATCAATCTAGTGCCTTAAGAGACCAGCCACTCGACCTGTTTCAATACTCATGTGATGATAATTGTCAGGAAATGGCACAAGGAGAGCTGCAGCATAAAGTATAGCAATGGGCGAAAAACTTCTTATGTTACAATGTTAAGAAGAGTTAGTGACCTTGCTTGGCGACAAAGAAATCCAATGCCATCTCGTTCAAAATAATGGTTCCATCTTGGATCATATCCTCAACCTGTCCACGGAATGATCTCCACGCTTCCCTATCTAGACAGATAAAGGAGTCGAGAAAGTCGACCTTAAGCATGACGGCATCCTTATCGGCATCGTCTGGGGTCTGCGTAATAGCAAAGGATGATACTCGAGTTTCTAGGCAACCAAGTTAGTGATTTTGATTCTCGGAGTTGCGAGGAGGACATGTACCTGATTCGATATCCTTACGATCCTTATTGATTTCATAGGAGGAAGTAGTATGATCATACTTATGCATAGCAGATGGATCTGCGGCCCCGATATTACCAACGATACTGAGCATGATAGCCACATGGCTCGAAGGTTGTCCCTTGAGGTAGTGGTCTCGGAGTACTTTACGAATCAAGGAATTGACGTCCACCTTTTTGACGGATTGGAAAAACTGGGTAGAGGTTGATTGATCGTGCAGCAACCTTGTGAAAGGATTAGGCTTCTTTGAACGGCAGTAATATAAACCTAGGTGTTATTACGAAGGACATACCATGCTCCTTCACTAGTGTCCCGCAAGATTCCCACGACCTTTGCTCGATAATTGGTTCTTTTTACCCGAGACTCGAACGAGTCGTCTAGTGGAAGATTCCCTTTCTCCAGTTGCATCTGTAGTTGGTCCTCTGCTACACAGAGCTCCCATGCGTTCCAGGAGCGAAAGTCGTCTTGAATAGACGCAAGCTCATTATTCATGCCCTCCGTAACGAGGGGGATATCATAAAAGAAGAGTAGGTTTGGGGTTCCGTAGTCATTCTCAACGTTGATCACCGGGTCAACTTCAGGGAGAGAATAATCATGCATGTTGGGTCACTAGGTGTAGAACAGAGGAATCCCTCAATAATGGGACGAACTTGAGGCTTAGGTGCGGGTAAAATTCTTCGATGGGAGATTGGGGCACATGGTGTAAAAAAAGGAGAAAAAAGACAAGGGTTGAACGGACGAAAAGTAGTTATCGATTGATTACTTGATTGAATTCTTTGACATCGGTGCGGGATGTTACTCGTCTCTCCGCTGACCTCCCAGGGGTACCCCGGACGTGGCAAGCACTATCTATCGTTCTAGATACATTAAGGTGTCCATATTACAGATAAGATTCCATCTCATGCCTCAAGGGCTCAACATTCCAGTGCTCGTGGTCACTACGACCTGATCCTGCAAGCTAACAGCTGTTGTGCCGTCTTCCGAAAAGTAGTTATCGAGATTCTGGAAAGATGAATAACCTAATGGTTTTGGATGTCTGAGCGGGTAGCCTATGCAAGACCTACGGACGTCTCACGTTGCTACAAAGATAAGATGGAGGTGGGTAGTAGCGTCGCCCATCCATCTCGTACCCGTACAATTACGCGAAGGCTGTAGAGAATTGAGATTGACTCATTCCATTTTGCCAAGGCATTATCCATTTCCAGGGTTGTCCTCCTTGATTGTCCGCATGTGGCCAATTTGCTAGTTCTTCTAATATGCTTCAGACTGGTTGGATAGTCTCACCCCGTAACTTCCAGCATCGTAGACTAAACTAATGGCCTGGCTTACGGCTGCATGAGTGTCAACTAATAATTTGACCACTTAGCGATCCCTAAACTGCATGTCACATTATATAATGCCCTACGGATACTTGAAAACCGTGCATGGAGGTGTATGGCTTCTTATTGTGCGTATACCCACCTTCGAATATCATGTACTAATGCTTCCACCCCCTCCTGAATCGAGAAGAGTATTCAAACGTAAGCGCTTCTCCGCTTCGTGAAATGCTTTTAACACTAAGAAGCCACCAAGCCACTCTCATGGGGGCACTGTATTACATATAGCTTCGTAGTGGCCGCTTCTTATCTGGAAACTTACGATCATATGAATGTTCCCTGACGGTCACGTTAATCCTCGTACATGATGTACTGCACGGCTCCGCTATTCTCCTCGCTTATCGCGGAATTTGTGAGGGTTCACTATGACTATTTAATGAGTGCTCTGCGGGCAGCCTATGTGTTATGAGTGAAATGAATGTGTAGCGGTAATTATCTGATTAACTTTCTTGTAATTCTATAGCGTTGGCTGCCTTTAACACCTATGTGGTGGTGGTGGATTTGATATAGAATTTTGTTTTAAGGACTCGATAAACGATGCTTAATGTGACAAGGGCTTACATAATAGGGCTTAGAACAGGGGTATAAAAGTTTATATTTATAATAATTGTTTAAAGGTTTTAAAAAGTTTATAAAAGTTATAATTTTTTTTTTTTAAAAAAAAATCGATTTTTATTTATGTTTATATACTAAAGGCCTTTGCGGCTAAAAGCAAAAAAGCTTTTGTTTTTATGTTTTTTTTATTTTTTTTATGTTTTTTTTTTTTTTATAGTTTTAATAGCAGGTTATTTTTAACAGTTTTAATAGCTATAGCTAGCTAAAATAAACATAAAATATATATTAAAATATACTAAAATAATAATAAACTAAATATTAAAATAATAATAAAATAAATATTAAAATAATATAAAATAATTAAAATATATTAAAATATAGCTAATATATATTAAAATATAGCTAATATATATTAAAATATAGCTAGTATATATTAAAATATAGCTATAATATATTAAAATATAACTAAAATATAAATTTTTTTTTTTTATTTTTTTTTTATTTAATTTTTTTTTAAAATATTAATAATATTATATATAGTTTTTAATAAATAAAATTATAAATTAAATTAGTTTATAATAATTTTAACTAAAAAATTATAAAAGTTTTATTATTATATTAAAAATATATTATTAATAATACTATATATAGCTTTTAGTAAATAAAGTTATAAGTTAAATTAGCTTATAATATAAATTATATAATTATATTATTTTATTAAACAAATTTTTTAAAAACTATATTAAAAATTAAAAGCATTTTTAATTTAATTAAAAAATTAAAAAATTTTATAAACTATTTAAATATTATATATATTAGCTTATTATATTAAGTTTTTTTGCTAATATATATAAAATTAAGCAAAAATAATAATGTTAATATTATTGTTTTTTTTGCTTATAAAAAAATTTTAAAAATATATTAAACGCTTTTTAAAAAGCTGTTTTTTAAAAAGTTTTAGCTTATTTTTTATTTATTATAAAACTTATATTTAGAAATAAAAAAATAAAAAATATTAATATATTATTTTTAAATAAAAAAAATATATTTTTTAATTAAGCTATAATAATAATAATAAAAACTTAAAAACTATAAATAATTTTTGTTTTACTTATTTTGTAAATTTATTTATTAAAAATAAAAACATTAAAAATTTAATTATTAAGCTTAAAATTTATTAGTTTTTTTATATTATTATTAAATTTAAATATAAATTTTTATAATTTTATTTTAGCTAATTATTATATATATATAAAATAATATATATTTATTAGTTTTTAAATAAATTTAATAGCTTTATTAGCTATTTTAATAATTTTAAATATATAATATTATTATTTTTTTTATGTTTATTTTTAAATATATTATTTTTTTAAAAAAAGTTAAAAACTTTTATAAAATTATTATATTAAAATTTAAAAATTAATAAGTTTATTTAAATTTTATTAATAAAAAGTTTTAATTAGTTTTTTTATTTTATTATTAATAAAATATTTATAAAATTTTTATATTTAATATTTTTTAATTAGCTAATTTTTTTATTTAATTAAATATTTTATATTTGTTTAAACTTTTATAAAATTTATAATTTTATTTATATAATATTTTTTTAATTTAATTAAAAATATTTTTTATAAAATTTAATTAAAATTAAATAATATTTAATTATTAATATAATAAAACTTAATAAAAAAACTATAAAAAATATTATAAATTTTTTATTTTTTAAATAATATAAGCTTAATAATAATAAATAAAATTATTTTTTAAATTTAAAAAAGTTTTAATATTGTTTTATTTAGTTTTTTAATAAAATATTTAGTTTTAATATTTTTTATATTTAATATTATTAATTAATTTTTATTATATATTAAAGCTTTTTTTTATATTTGTTTATTTATTTTTTTATTTATTTTTAATTAGTTTTTAAATGTTTTTTAGCTTTTTTATAAATTTAATTTATTTAATAAATATATATTTAATTATTTAAATTATATAAAATATTAATTAATAAATTATAAATAATAAAATAATAATTATAATTAATATAAAAAAATATTATATATAAAAAAACTAAAAATATATTATTATATATAAATTTAGCTATTAAAAAAAGTTTTTTTAATTATATATTTTATAGTTAATAAATGTTTAAAAATATACTTTAAAAAATTAATTTAAATATTTAATTTATTTATTAATTTAAAAATAAAAAGCTATATTTATATAAAATTTAATATTTATTAGTTTAAAAAAGTTTTTTTATAAATAAATTATATATTTAAAGTTTTTATTAAAAATAATATTAAAAAATATATTATAAAACTTTTAATATATTTTAATAAAAAATTTAATTAAATTTTTAATTTTTTCTTTATTTTTTTTAAATAGTATAAAATAATTTATTTAAATAAATAAATAAACTATAATTAAATAATTAAACTAAAGTTTAATATATAAATAAAAAAATAAACAATAATTTTTTTATTATAAAAAAAACAATAGATTATATAAGTTATATATAGTTTAATTTTTTTTATATAACTAATTATTAATAATTATATATTAATAGCTATATATAGCTATTAATAAACAATTAATATAATTGTTTAATAATATATATAGCTATTAATAATTAAAATTTATTATATATAGCTATTTTATTATTTTATTAATTATTTTATTAAATATAATATTATTATAAACAAGCTATTAATATAAAAATAAAAACTATTAATAGCTAATATAAATTAATATATTATTTAATATATAAAACGTAAAAAAAACTTTTTAATTATTTGTTTTTTATATATATAAAATATTATAATAAAACAATTAAACTTTATTATTTTTTTAAAAAAACTTAAAAAAAGTTTAATTTAAATAGTTTTTATTATATATAATTTATAAATATATTATAAAGCTTTTTATAATATAGTTTTTTTTTTAAAAATATTGTTTTAAATAATAATAAAAACTTAAAGTTTAAATATTAAATAATATAAAATAAACTTTACTTAAGCAAGTAAATAAACTATAACTAAATAGCTAAGCTAAGTTTTAGCAAGCAAACAAAAAAGTAAACAATAATTCTTTTATATAAAAAAAAGGGCAAGCTATATATAAGCTATATATAGCTTAACTTTTTTTATATAATTAATTATTTATAATTATATATTAATAGCTATATATAGTTATTAGTAAATAATTAGTATAGCTGTTTAGCAGTATATATAGCTACTAATAACTAATTTATTATATTTAGCTATTTTATTGCTTTGTTAATTGTTTTACTAAATATAATATTGCTATAAATAAGCCGTTAATATAAAAATATAAACTGCTAATAGCTAATATAAATTAATATATTATTTAATATATAAAGCGCAAAAAAAACTTTTTTAATTATTTGTTTTTTATATATAAAGCATTATAATAAAGCAATTAGTATTTATTATTTTTTTAAAAAAACCTAAAAAAAGCTTAGTTTAAATAGTTTTTATTATATATAGCTTATAAATATATTATTAAAGTTTTTTATAATATAATTTTTTTTTTATATATTGCTTTAAATAGCAATAAACTTAAAGTTTAACTATTATTAAATAATATAAAATAAGCTATTTTA
>JAJKKK010000163.1:0-15079 GCA_022432375.1 Nemania sp. FL0031
TTTTTTTTCTATTTTTTTTTTTTTTTTTTTTTTTTTTTTTTTTTTTTTTTTTTTTTTTTTTTTTTTTTTTTTTTTTTTTTCTTTTTTTTTTTTTGTTCTTTTTATATTTCTAGTAGCATATATTTATTAAAACTAGTAGTTATAATTTTATAATATATATACCTAATAAATGTTGTTTGTATTAAAACTATATTTAGCAATAATAACCTATATTATATATATTTGCAAGCTTATAAAGTTAATATTATTTTAGTACTTTTTAACCTAAATTAAATTAATTGCTTATTTATATTACTATATAGTATAAGCCTAGTAAAATTGTTTTTTTTAGCTTTTTTGTATTAAAACATAAATTAAACTGTAAAACGGCGGCAGTAGGCCTAAAAACCTGTTTACTAATATAGTATATAGCTATAAGTTTGATTTAATTAGTTTATGTTTGTTTATTTATTATAAAAAAAATTATATATTTTTGCTGTTAACTTATACTAATAGTATAAGCTTTTTATAAGCTATTGCCTTAAGTTTGCCAAACCGGCAACAATATAATTAAATTAACCTGCATGCAATTAAATTTTTAATTAGCTAAATACTTTTAAAAGTATAATACTTAGTTCGCAATTGTTTTTAGTATGCTATATTTAACAATAGTAAACAAAAATATATGCTTATAAAAATTAATTAGCAAGCTATAATTAATGTATTTGTACATATTTTTTTATATACTGTTTGTACTATTAACAAATTTCCTGCTCTAATTAATGCCGGCTATATAGTACAAAATTATTTTTTTATATGTTTTGCCGTAGTTAAATATATAGGCTCCTACCGACTAACAGTTATTTTTTTTTAGGTTTTTACTGTAGTATTTGCTCTTTTGCGCTTTTGTTGCTTTTTATTATTAGTTAGTATAGCAAAACCTAAAGTTTCCTAGTAAAAAAAATATAAAAAGTATATTACTTTGTTTTATGCATTTTTTGTTATGCTACCTACGGTTAAATTAAAAATATTACGTAAGTTAGTTAACACTGCAGTTATATTTTTTATTGCTTTATTTAATTTTTTTTAAGCAGATTTGCTTGTTTTAATATTGCTTTTTCTGTTTAGTACAGCTAACTTTTCGCCTATACTAATTTTTTTTTTTTTTTTTTTTTTGTTTTTTTTTTAATTTTCTATTATAGTTATAAGTAGATTAATTTATATCGTACCTAGCATAGATTATATTTTTTCCAAGTTTTTTTTATTTTTTTTGTTATTTAGCTAGCTATATTATTTTGCGCCGCAATTTTTTTATTATAGCTATCTAAATTTTATTTTAATTAATAGTCGATATATTTAGCTAATAATATTGCGTACTACGGTTAATAAAACAGGCGTAAAAAAAAACGGCCCTTTGTATTCTACTTAGGCATATTCCATTTAATATACCTAAGTATAAAGTATTATTTTTTTATGTTACTATATATTAAAAATAGCTATATAAACGGCAGCAGCTATATAAAAAATAATAATTGTATAAATTAAAAAGGAAAACAACAATAATAATAATAATAATAAGTAAATATAACAAATAAAAAAACAAAATACTACATTAAAAAGCTAAAAAGATATAGAAATGTTTAAGCTAATAATGCTTTATACTATTTGTTTGTTAATTTTTTTTTTTTTTTTTTTTTTTTTTTTTGCTGCTGTTCAATTTATACTTAATATTATAAAAAAAAGTAACTAAAAAGGCAGCATACCTGCATTTTTAAGTACGTTATATTTAAGCTTACAAACTAGCCGTTAACCTTATTTACAAGTTAACTATATACTAAAATAAAGCTATTAACCTAGTTTTAGCTATATTTTGCAACGGTAGTATAAGCTACTTTAAACACTATACTTTTTATTAATATATATTACTTTTTTAAACAACGTTTGAACAATACTTTTTTTTCTAGCCGGTTTTATTTAGCGTATAGCGTACTAGCAGCATTTTTTTATTTATTTGCTATTTTTTGTTTTTTGCTTTAGTACTTTTTATATTTTTTGCTATTAATAGTATACTTAAAGTATTAAGCCTGCAATTTTAGCTTTATGCTTTTTGCGTTTATTTATTAATTTTTTGCTTTATTTTTAGCTTTATTTTTTTATATTGTTTATATTATTGTAGTTTTTCCTTTTTTTTTTTTTTTTTTTTATTTAAACCTACTGCTTTAATGCATTATAAGTGCTTTATACCTAACAAATTTTAAAAGCTTTAAAAAAAAACTATTTATTATAACCTATAGTTATTTTGCTTGCAGATTTATTAATTTAGTTTTTATTTAGTTTTTAGCCTATGCTTAAAACTTTATGTATATATATATTTTATTTTTATTTCTGCTATTTATTTACCTACTTACTGTTACTTTTTTTTTTTATGCTTATTTTAGTATATAAGTACAAGATATTTAATATAGCTTTTATAATTGCAATACTTACTATTTTGCTAGTTACTATTAGCAGCAAAATTATAGCTATTGTTACTAAATTTAATCGCTTAATATAGATTATTTTATAACTAAACCTGCTTTATAGTCTAATAACTGACTTTTAGCAGGTATATAAATGCTTTAGCTGCTATTTCTAGTTTTTATGCTTATTAGGTATAGCTATTACAAACAAGTCTGTTAGCTAAACATAATTACTACCGATTGTTTTTTTGCACTTATTAATATTTAAGTATATATATATATACTATTTTGTTTATTTTATGTTTAACCTTATGCTTTTTTTGCAATTATAGCTAGCTGCAGCTTTTATTACATATTATAGCTATACAAACGTATATTAACTTTAGTTTAGTATATATATATTTTATTATATGCTGCGCAGTAAAACTTCAAAAGTACAAAAGCTAATATATATGTTTTTAACAACTAGGCTATTATTTTGCCCCAATTATAATTTGCAATAATAATAATAAAAAGGGCTATTTTTTTAACCTAATTATAATTAAAAATAATAATGTTAAATTTTATAAAGAAAAAAAAAAAAAAATATTAAAATTATAATTATTAACCTACTAAAAATTAACTATAAATTTTCCGGCCGTAATAATTTTGCCGGGCTACTATTTTTTAGTAATATTAAACTTTATAAAAAAAAAAAAAAGAATTTAAAAAACTAACAAATAGAAAAAAAAAAAAATATTAAAATTATAATTGTTAACCTACTAAAAATTAATTATAAATATGTTAGCTATAATATTCCTACTAGGCTATCGTTTTTTAATAATATTAAACCTTATAAAAAAAAAAAAAAGAACTTAAAGAACTAGCAGGTAAAAAAGCATAAAAACTTTAATGCTATTACTGCTAACTTTATAAAACATAATTATAAATATGCCGGCTGTAATACTTCTGCTAAGCCACTGTTTTTTAGTAATATTAAACCTTATAAAAAAAAAAAAAAAGGACCTAAAAAACTAACAAGTAAAAAAGCATAAAAATTTTAACGCTATTATTATTAACTTTTTAAATTATAATTATAAATATGCCGGTTATAATATTTTTGTTAGGCTACTGTTTTTTAGTAACATTAAATGTTATAAAAAAAAAAAAAAAAAAACAAAAAAAGCAACAAGTAAAAAAAAAAAAAAACTTTAACGCTATTACTATTAACGTGTTATACTTTAACTTTAAAAATGCTATTTATAACTGTTACGATTAGTTGCAATTTTTAAAAAGTAATTATTATATAAATTACAAAAATTTAATTAGCAATGTTGTTATTTATAATAACTTATAAAACTTTTAAAAAAAAGCAAGCAGCTTAAATTTATATAATAGCAATTTTAACAATTTTTTTATTACTAATATGCTAGCTTTTTATACCGAAAATGCTAGTTTAAATAGTTTTATAAGCGGTAATAATAAAAATATTTTTTTTAAAAAATTATTTTTAAAGCATAAAGTTAACAGTAAACAAAATAGTAGCAAAAGTTTATATTAAAAAGTTGGAAGTAATATTTAGGCTTAAAACTTTGCTGCTTTGTTTTATTATATGTTATTATATACGTAAAAAAATAAACGTTATTATTAGCAAATTAGTATTTTTTTAAACATTTTATACTTATATTTTTACTTAAATATAAATAGCAACTAGATTACTTTTTATAACTAAAAATTGCTATGCAGTATAGTTTATATATTATACCCTGTTTATAGTAGTATACCTATTGTTTATATGCTAAATATAGTTTTTGTAAGCTATGCTTAATACGCTAGCTTATATTTTTTTATTATTATATGTTTAATATTAAAAAATTTTTTTATATAGTCTACTAACTTTTGCTAAGCATAACTAAACGTATACTTTGTAGTTTATAGAATAATTTATAGCTTGTTATTTTTGCCCGCTTATTTTTAACTATATTGTATGCTATTTATTTTATTATATATATTTTTATAGTTATTTATATATAAAATTTTTTTTTTTAGCTATAATATAGCTAGTATAATATTTGCTAGCGCTTGCTTTAGTATAACTTTAAAAATTTTAATTTGCTAGCTAAATAAGCAAACAGTTATATTGTTTAAGCGGTATTTAGCTAAATTAAGTTTGCTATAAAAACTTGTTTTCGATAGGCTAAAACTGCTTATTAGCAGCTTTAAATTGCAAAAAAAAAAGTGTAATAATAAATATTTTATATTATGCTAATATTGCTTTGCTAGCGCTATTGATCTACTAACTTTTACTATTTTAGTATATTACTAGTATTGTGTATTATTATTAAATACTATATATACTATAGCGTTAGGCATTAAGGCTTATATACTTAAAGTAAAACAAAAAAAAAAAAAAAAAAAAAAAAAAAAGTTATTAACTATATTTATAACAAAGCATGTTTAAAAAGTTATTTTAGCTAACATAAATAGCTTACTATAAAAAAAAAAACTTTTTGCTTATTTTTTTTTTATATAAAAATATATACTTTTGTTTGTTTTACTTTTATTTTTATTTTTTTTTTACTTTTTATAACTTGCTTTATATTATTATAGTACTAACTTTTTTTTTACAAGCTTTTTTATAGTTAGCTTTTAACCTATATTTGTATACTTATATTTAAGTTATATTTTTTTTTTTTAATGTTTTTTACTATTTATTCTGCTATATTTATTATATTACTTTTTGCTAATAATAATATAAGCTACTTTTAAATAAAAAAAGGTATAAATAATATGCAAGGTTTTATTAACTTTACAATAAGCAAATTAAAATTATTATTTAAAAATTATAATAACGCAATAAATAACAAGTTTGCCGAAAAAGTTTTATTTTTTTTACCGGCCTTATATTTAAAGCTATTTTTATAGCAAACAAATTTTATATTGCGGTTTTAAAAGCGTATAAAGCCTTACTTTTTAAGCTACTTATATGCAAAAAAGCTATAGCTTGCAAACCTTTGCTTTAAATATATTAACGTATACTATACTAATTATGCATATTTTATTATGCTTAAAGTATAAAAAAAACGTAGTATATTATAATTTAATACAAAATTATTAAATAAACAAAAATATTATTTTGTTAAAACTGTTAATTTTGTTATTTGTTTATATAAGCAACTTAAAACTCGTAAATATTATATATATTTTACGGTCTAAAAGCTATTATTAAAAAAACCAAATTAATTTGCTGTTTTTATTAGCACCTACTTTATTTAGCATATATAAAGCTTGCTTAGTAAAAAATATATATAAAGCATATTTTTACTATATAAAACTTTTGCTAAATTGTTAGTATTTTATACTAAAAAAATAAGTAATAACTAGTGCTATTATAAAGTAAATAAAACAACAAATTATTTTTTATAAAAAAAACGTTGCAATATTGCTGCAAAACAACTATAGCATAGCTATACTATTTAACTTAAGTATATTACTTATTTAACTAGTAGTATAAGCATATATTTAAAATTGCTTTTAAAAAGCAAAAATAAAAAAAACAATTAAAAAACAAAAATAATACTAAAAACAATATAAAAATAAGTCGCAAAAACTAATAAAACATAAACTTTTAAATAATTCTAGTTTTTATATGCAGTAGTATTATAAGCTTATTTATTTTTAATAATTAGCGTGCTATTGTTAAACCTATTATTCAAAATAATAGGCCAATTTAAAACTTGCTGCTTTTAACGTTTTTGTTTGCATAATAGCTATTAGCAGTTGTTTAAGTTGTTAGTATTTATATGCATTGCTAAAGCTATATTACTATAATTTTAATATTATACTATAATTATATAATATTTAAGTGCTAATTTTATAATATAACATATATAATACGCAATATATTTTTATTATTGCTTTTATTTGTATAGTTTTTGTACACTTTATATTATAATTGTTATTTTATGTATAAAAACTATATAATAACCTTTTACTTTAATTAACTTTATTTTTTTGTATTGTTTATTATGTTGTATAGTGTTATAAAAAAAAAGGGCTTACTTTTTTTCGATAATTCTATTATTTTGCTTCCATTACTATAAAATATTTGTAAAAAACTAGTTTTTTTTACATAGTTTATTTAATATGCTTTTATTTTTATTGTAGCTAGCCGCTATATATTAGCTTTTGTTTTATTTTTATTTTAGTAGTTAAATTTAATGCTTTATTTTCCAATCTCTTTTTTTCCCTGCTGCTTTTTGCTGATTTTTACCGATCAAGCTAAACGCTATATATATATAATATTAGGTAGTTAGCTATATTTGGAAATATTTTTAGCCGTTTATACAGCTAACTTTTATAACTAAGTAGTTTATTAAAATAATAAGTTATTTAGCTTCCAAATAATCTATTATATTTTTTTTTTGCAACATATAATTTTTTTTTTTTATATAATATATTATATTCTACTTATTTATAGCATTATTTGTTAATTGTTATATTAATATATATTATTTTTTTTTTTTTAATAGTATATCGAACTATTAATAATTGTTATATTTAATTTGTTAGCTACAAACTTTTAAGCTTACAATTATAAATATTTTGCATTTAATTTATATAAATATTATTTAGCATTTATATTTTTTGTTTTTTTGCAAGTTATTTTTTTTCTAATTGTGTGCAGTAATACATTACAAATATATATAGTAAATCTATTTGCTTTTTTAACTTTTTAAGTTAAAACATGCTGCTAAAAGTTTAAATATAATAAACAACATAGTAATATATATAAGCCAAAACGCAAACCGTACTACTATATAAATATTCTATAAAACAAATAAGTTTAAGTTGGCTTATTTATATATTTATATAAACAATATATATACAAGCTTATTTAGCTTACTACTTTTTAAATCTATAATTTTATACAATTAATATTATTTAACCTAACTTATTTGCTTAACTAAAACTAACTAACAAAATTTATTAAAGCTATTTAATTTAAACATATTTTAATAGATCGGTAAATATATTAATCAGCTAATTCTAGCCCTTAGAATTTTTTAATTTTGCTAGTTAGATTATTAATTTTGCATATTTGTTAAATATTTCTGTTTGTTAATATAATTTATAACAATAGTATATATATTTATAGCTCTGCTAACAATACAAAATATATATGCAAACATAATAGTAATAATTTTTTTAGCTAATTATAGGCTAGTATTTTTTCGATAGCCTAAAAAAAAATTATATTAAAAATAAAAATTAAACTAAAAATTTTTTTAAAGTACTATTAATCGCTATTATTTTTTTTTTTTTTTTTTATTCTTTTTTCTGGTTGCTTTTTTTTTTCTGCTTTCTTTACCCTCTGCTTGCGTTGTTTTATTTAACCTCTTTTTTTATTTTTTTTTCTTTTTTTTTTTTTTTTTTTTTTTTTTTTTTTTTTTTCTGCTAGCACGCTAGCGTACGCTACTGCCCCCCCTCCTTCCCTCCCCCTTCTCCTTCCTTTTTTAAAAACCAGCTTAAGCTCTGCATAAAACTGAAGTTTATTTAGTATATTTATAATAATTTTTATTATATAAATAAATAGTAAACTTTAACAAACTTATTTTATTTACTTTACTTACTTTGCGTAGTCTATAAGCTATATTTAACCTTTATGCTTTATAGCCAATTTCAACTATTTTTTCTGCTTGTATTTTATATTTGCCACGTTTTAGCTTTTATTTAAATGCTATTGCTGTTTAGGCCAGTTAAATAACTAAAGCTTTTTAAAAACAGTTGGCCTAAAGTTTTTATATAATAAGTTCAACTTTTTTTTGTTTATTAGTTTTTAAAAGTAAATTAAAACAGCTGCTTTATACAATAGGTGCTTTTTTTAAAAAGCATTAACTTTAAATTTATACTTTTTTTTGCTAGAACAAAAAAATAATATAATAACTAGTTTTATAAAATACAGTTTAATAAAATTATTTATATAAAAAAGTATTATAATTAGTTATATTTTTGCTATTATATTAAACTATATAAACATATATAGCTTTAAATACTCAAATTAATAATTGCGCTACACCTAATAAAAAAGTTTAATAAATATATAGCTACTTAATATTATAGTAAAATTTATAACAAAAATATAATATATAAAAAAATTTTAGTTTTGCTAAATTATTAAATAAACAATATAAATAATAAATATAACGTTAAAAAAATAACCTTTTTTTAAACCGCTAAACTTTAATTTTTTTTTTTTTTTTTTTTTTTTTTAAATTAAATTAGCAATATAAAAACCTAATAGCGCTTTTTTTTAGCCGCAACCTGTCTATATTTACTGTTTTTACTACTTGCTAGCAATTAATTTAACTAATTAACTATATGTTTATTTTTTTTCTCTAGTAGTTTTTTTAACACTTTATTATTCTATTATATTAACATATTACACCTAAGCCGGCAGCATTTGCTATATATATAGTTAATTTTTTTGCTTACTAAACACATCTATATTAAACATAATATACTTAGCAACTAAATTAATCTAAGCGGTTATATTTGCTAAAGCCACACAATATATACCCTAATATAGCTATATTTTTTTTTATATTATAATTTTTAAACGTTGCTAATTTATTTGTTTATATTTAGCAGTATTAAAAAGTTAAGCTATATTTTATTGCTTTAGTTTAAATAAAAGCTTACAGCCGATACTTAAGCTATACACTATATGCTTTTTTTGTTTTTTTATAACAATAAAAAGTTTTTTTTGTACTAATTTTTTATTGCTGCTGCTATAGCTATGCTTAAAGCCATTAAACTATTAGTAAACTATAGTTCTATTACTATACTATATTATTAACCTAGCCAAAGTATAAATACTAATACTATTAATTAACGCTTTGCCAATTTTATAAATAACTATATATTTAGTATACCGCCTAGCTGCCAACCTTATTTTTTCGAACAGCTTTTTACTGCTGCTTTACTTTAGCAAGCTGCTATTAAGCGCTTTGTTTGCTTATATAATACTTTTAATACCTAGCTACCTATATATTAAACTATACTATATTATTTTATAAAACAAATTATTATTATTATTAATAAATATTTTATTTGTTAGTAGGTTAAGCTAGCTGATTTAATACAATCTAATAACTAGATTGCTATTTATACTTATAACATAGTTAAAGTTTTACTACTTATGTTAGTATTATAGTATATACTGTTTTGTGCTACTATTATATATAGCAGCCTTTGCTTAAATTGTACATATTAGTAACTAGAAAAGTTTTATAAATAATATAGCTAAAGCTATTTTATTATTGTTTTTTTTGCTTATTAATTATATTATTAAAATTATAACTAGTAATAAGTTTATATAAAATAAACTTTGCTTTTTTATATGCTAGTTTATATATAGTATTTTATAATTGTATATATATTTGCTATTTTATTATGCTTAACGCTATATAAACGTTTTTATTTTTGTTTTATATACTTATATATATATGCTACTAACAGCAGGCGGTATATATTTATAGCCTTATATATAATATATATATATATATATATTTATATATATATATATATATGCATATAAAATCACTTAATATAGTGTTTTCTATTAGTTGCAAATAACTAAAGGCTATAGCCCTATTATTATATAGCTACCTATAGATATTTAATATATTTAAGCTTGGCCTATTATATTTTATTTAATTTAATTAGTTATACTAGTTTTTTAGCAACTATATATATGTTTTTTCTATTGCTTTTTATAAGTATAGCTATTAATTATACTTATTAATAAAGCTTGCTTTAAATTAAATAGCTTATATAACTATTATATAAAGCTTTTTTTTTATAAATAATAGTTTATTATAACTAAAACTAGCATAAATATAACAAATTATACTAGTATAAATCTTTTAGATTTTTTAGTTATAACTAAAAGCTAAAGCATTAAAAACTTATATTTAGTTTTTTATTAAGCTTTTCTAGCTAAATTTTAGTATTAGTATAGCATATAGCATTTTTTTTTTTTTTTAAGCATAATAAATATAATAAAAAGCTTTATGCTAGCTTTTTAAGGTTGCATATAGCAATAATATAGCCTACTTTATAATATAGTTTGGTTGCTAAACTTATTATTTTTGTATTATATAAGCTTATATTAAATTGTTTTACTAAAGCATACTTTTTATTTTTTTGTACAATATAAAAAACTTTAAAAATAAAGTAAAAAAAAGTTTAAGTTAAATACGCTTAGCAATTGCAAGCATTGCTAACTTTTTTTTTTAAACTTATTTACTTAGCTATATATAAAAATAGTTATATAATAGTAAAAACTTAATTATGTTAAAAAAAAAAGTAAAAGTTGCTAGTTTTAAGTTATTAGGTTTAAAGTATATAAATTCTTAAAGTGGCTAATAAAATTAAAAAAAAATTGTTAATATAAAAAACAGAAATATTAATTAGTTTAAGCTTTATTTATTTATATAATTTAGCTAATTATTTGATTATTTGCTATTACTAAACTTGTTTATAAATATTAGTCTATTTATAGTATATATATAAAATATAAATATTAATTAACTTAGCAAGTTTTAGCTAATTTTAATTCTGTTTAGCTAGTTTTTTAAAATATTATATCGGTTTTATACTATAGCTATAATAAAATTATTACCGCTGCTAGATTATTTTATTTTTTGCTAAAAAGCTAGTTAAAACAGTTAATTATTATTATAAAAAATAATATAAGCATAAATACTTATATTTTAAAGCTTTAATAACTATATTTATACTTATTAGTATTATAGTAAAAATTTTATTTTAAAGTAGTTATACTACTAGTATAAGTTATAAAACAATACTAATATACTTATATACTAATTATATATATTTTTTATTTTTAAAATAGTAAATTAGGTATAAAGTAAGCTAAATAATATATGCTTATGCGTATATAATTTTGTTTAAACCTTACATAAAGATTTTATGCTATACTAGGTATTTAAATCTAGTAAATATTTTAAAACTATATATAAACGTTTAATTAAAACTGTACTATATGCTAAATTTATTATTACGCTAAAAAAATTATATATAACTGGTTATTTATTAGTTATTTTTTTATAATATTTAGCTAATATTTAGCATTATATTTTTATAGCTTTGTTAGGTTTATTTTTATTTTTTAATAGTAAAGTTTATTTTGTTTGTTTTATATATTTATTTAAATATAATATAATTATAGTACTATTTACCGGTAAATAAAAAAAAGTTATATAGTAAGCTAAAAAATATAGCTTTTTTTGTTTATAAATGCTATAGGCATAAAATAGTAAACTTTTTAAATTTTATAAGTTGTTAATTTTTTTGCTATATATAAAATATGTTTATTTAGTAGTTTTTAGCTTTAACAGTATAAAAAACTTTATTTAGCATAGTTAATTGCTTGTTTAGTATAGGTTGTTTTTAGTCCAAAAATAAAAAGTACAATTAAATTATGCTAGTTGTAAAATGCCGTTCTAAATATTATAACATTGCATACTAACCTTGCTAAAAGCTTAATTTGCTATTTTTAATAAAATTTTAGCTTTAAAAACTTATTTCAAAAGCTTATTTTAAAAGCTTTACTTTGCTTTATATATATGTTTTATTTTTCTTCTGCTTTAATACTTTAGCTTTATTTAAAGTTAAAAATTAGTAGTATTAATATAATAGTATTAACCTAGTTAAATATTAACTAGTATAAAAACTAATATAGTATAATACTAGTTAATATTAAATATTTTAAAATAATAATAATAATAATAATAATAATAATAATAATAATAATAATAATAATAATAATAATAATAATAATAATAATAATAATAATAATAATAATAATAATAATAATAATAATAATAATAATAATAATAATAATAATAATAATAATAATAATAATAATAATAATAATAATAATAATAATAATAATAATAATAATAATAATAATAATAATAATAATAATAATAATAATAATAATAATAATAATAATAATAATAATAATAATAATAATAATAATAATAATAATAATAATAATAATAATAATAATAATAATAATAATAATAATAATAATAATAATAATAATAATAATAATAATAATAATAATAATAATAATAATAATAATAATAATAATAATAATAATAATAATAATAATAATAATAATAATAATAATAATAATAATAATAATACTAAAGGCCCTATGCCTAGGGGCCAAAAAAACTTTCGTTTTTATGCTCTTTTTACTTGTTATACTACTTTTTAACCTAATTAACACTTTATCACTTTTTGACTAACTATTACTGCATTTTATTATTATAACATTTTATATACTTTAGGTTTATTATTAACTATATTATTTTACTATTTGCTAATTAACACTTTACTATTTGCTAATTAATAGTACATTAGTACTTATTATTATATTAGCAAAAACCTTGCATAATTTTTAGCAGTTCTAGCGGTTATAGCTAATTAAAATAAACCTAAAATATACACTAGAATATACCGGAATAATAGTAAACTAAATATTGAAATAATAGTAAACTAAATACTAGAATAATATAAAATAACTAGAATATACTAGAATATAGCTAACATACACTAGAATACAGCTAGCATATACTGAAATACAGTTGGCATACACTAAAATACAGCTGGCATACACTGAAATATAGCTATAATATATTGGAATATAGCTAGAATATAGCTGGAATATAAACTTGGTATAAGTATTATATAGTTATTCGAATAGATTTTAGAAATAACTATAATAGAAGTTTCGAACCGTATAAAATTATTTTGTTTTTTGCTTTGTTTTGTTGTTGTTAGTATTAGCTATATTTTCTAACTGCTATTACTACTGTATTAAACAATTTTTTAGCTTGCTAGGCTATTTTTTTAGAAACGTTGTTAGCCGGATTAATTAGTTTTTTAAAAGCTATTTTAATTTTTTTAGAAGTATAAATATATAGTGTTATTTTAACTTTTATATTAAGCTAATTTGGATACAAACGTGTATTGTGTTTGTTAGATTTTTTTGTTAGCATTGTTGCCTATATTTAGAACTAAGTAAATAGGTAGGTAGATAGGTAAAAAGATAAGTAAGTAAGCAAAAAAGTAAAAGGTATATTAGCATACTAATCTTAAATAAAAAAAAGGTATTTTTTAATTAAGTCATAATAATAACAGCAGAAAATTAAAAACTATAAGTAACTTTTGTTTTACTTATTTTGTAAATTTATTTGTTAAAAATAAAAGCAAATAAGGTTACTAAAAAAACAGGTTAAAAATAAAAGCAGAATATTGCTGTTGTTAAGTTAAGTTTTAGCAAAGTTAATATTAGTTAAGCTAGATTTATATTGGCCTAGTATAACTAGGCCACATTAGCTACTTGTAGTTAAGCTATACTAATAATTAATAATCTTATTTTACTTTAACTAATTAGCAAACATAAAATCTTAAAGCGGATTTTGCTTTTTAATAGCTATTTTTGTACGTTTTTTTATATACTTATATTTTTAAATAGCAATTAAAAAATAAAACAAAGTTATTAAATATAAATAATTAATAGCTTTTTTTAGTGTTTTTGTTTTTATGCCTACGTTTAGGTTTTAAATTATAATTATATTTAGAATCTATTTAGCCTAACTTTATATTGCTTAGTTTTGTTTACTTATTAAGCCTAATAATATAACTATTTTATTTAAAAAAATTAGTATATTTTAGCTTTTTTAATATTTTTACTATGTTTTTAAATATTTTTTTTTAGTTATAGGTTATAATTAAGGTGTGCAATTAAAAAAAACCGACGTAGAGTATTTTTTTTAAAAATAATATTGTTATTATTATTGCTTTAACTATTACTACTATAACTATATATTAAAAAATTATAGTAGCTTTATTGCAAAATAGTAAAGCTTTTGTTTTTGCTATTATTATTAAGCAGCCAACTTTTTTTAGCATTTGACCTATAATTAAAGTTAAAATTTATACTTTTAAATACTTTATTAAACAATATATAAACTTTATAGTTGTTTAAATTTAAAGCTTTGTAAAAAAAATCTATATTGTTATTTTTTAATATTTTTATATAGCATTAAACGTTTTTTAAAAAGCTGCTTTTTAAAATATTTAAGCTTATTTTTTGTTTGCTATAAAATTTTTTATTAAGATTTTTTTTACTAAAGTTAATAATTTTTGTAATTTTAGCCTATATGTTTAATTAAAGTTATATTTTAGCATTATAAGCTATTTTTTAAAAAGTTAAAGCTATAGTATTTTTTAAATAGTTATATTTTATTTTTTAATATGCAATTTTTTTACATGCGGCTATACAGGCTTTAAATTTTTAAAAGTGTTAATTTTAATAAAGCAATAAATAAAATTACTAAAAAAACAAGTTAAAAATAAAAGCAGAATATTATTATTATTAAGTTAAGTTTTAGTAAAATTAATATTAGCTAAGCTAAATTTATATTAGTTTAGTATAGCTAGGCCACACTAGCTATTTGTAATTAAACCACACTAATAACTAATAACCTTGTTTAGCCCTTGCGACTAAAAAGCAAAAAAAGCTTTGTTTTTATGCTTTTTTACCCTTTTTACTGCTTTTT